>JBBPBR010001096.1:135994-162949 GCA_037974775.1 Cicer pinnatifidum
ACTTATTGGATGCACAAGATTGGTTAAAAACCCTAATTGGACAAGAATAAGCCTACGGAGGACGAAAATGACCTAATTGATCATCCAATGACACAAACACACCTATTGGATGCACAAGATTCGTTAAAAACCCTAATTGCATAAGAATAAGCCCATGGAGGACGAAAACGGCCTAATTGATCATCCAATGACACAAACACACCTATGGGATGCACAAGATTGGTTAAAAACCCTAATTGGACAAGAATAAGCCTAGGGAGGACGAAAATGACCTAAATGTTAATCCAATGACAAAACTCAACTTATTGGATGCACAAGATTGGTTAAAAACCATAATTGGACAAGAATAAGCCGAGGGAGGACGAAAATGACCAAATTGATCATCCAATGACACAAACACACCTATTGGATGCACAAGATTGGTTAATAACCGTAATTGGATAAGAATAAGCTTCGGGAGGACGAAAATGACCTAATTGATCATCCAATGACACAACTCAACTTATTGGATGCACAAGATTGGTTAAAAACCCTAATTGGACAAAAATAAGCCTACGGAGGACGAAAATGACCTAATTGATCATCCAATGACACAAACACACCTATTGGATGCACAAGATTCTTTAAAAACCCTAATTGGACAAGAATATGCCTAGGGAGGACGAAAATGACCTAAATATTAATTCAATGAAACAGACAAACTTATTGGATGCACAAGATTGGTTAAAAACCCTAATTGGACAAGAATATGCCTAGGGAGGACGAAAATGACCTAATTGATCATCCAATGACACAAACACACCTATTGGACGCACAAGATTGGTTAAAAACCCTAATTGGACAAGAATAAGCCTAGGGAGGACGAAAATAACCTAATTGATCATCCAATGACACAAATACACCTATTGGATCCACAAGATTGGTTAAAAACTCTAATTGGACAAGAATATACCTAGGCAGGACGAAAATGACCTAATTGATCATCCAATGACACAAACACACCTATTGGATGCACAAGATCGGTTAAAAACCCTAATTGGACAAGAATAAGCCTAGGGAGGACGAAAATGACCTAATTGATCATCCAATGACACAAACACCCCTATTGGATGCACAAGATTGGTTAAAAACCCTAATTGGACAAGAATATGCCGAAGGATAACTAAAATGACCTAAATTGATCATCCAGTGACACAAAAACACCTATTGGATGCACAAGATTGGTTAAAAACCCTAATTGGACAAGAATATGCCTAGGGAGGACGAAAATGACCTAATTGATCATCCAATGACACAAACACACCTATTGGATGCACAAGATTGGTTAAAAACCCTAATTGCACAAGAATAAGCCTATGGAGGATGAAAATGACTTAATGGATCATCCAATGACACAGACACACCTATTGGATGCACAAGATTGGTTAAAAACCCTAATTGGACAAGAAAAAGCCTAGGGAGGATGAAAATGACCTAATTGATCATCCAATGACACAAACACACCTATTGGATGCACAAGATTGGTTAAAAACCCTAATTGGACAAGAATATGCCTAGGGAGGACGAAAATGACCTAATTGATCATCCAATGACACAAACACACCTATTGGATGCACAAGATTGGTTAAAAACCCTAATTGGACAAGAATATGCCTAGGGAGGACGAAAATGACCTAAATATTAATTCAATTACACAAACAAAGTTATTGGATGCACAAGATTGGTTAAAAACCCTAATTTGACAAGAATAGGCCTAGGGAGGACGTAAATGACCTAATTGATCATCCAATGACACAAACACACCTATTGGATGCACAAGATTGGTTAAAAACCCTAATTGGACAAGAATATGCCTAGGGAGGACGAAAATGACCTAATTGATCATCCAATGACACAAACACACCTATTGGATGCACAAGATTGGTTAAAAACCCTAATTGGACAAGAATATGCCTAGGGAGGACGAAAATGACCTAAATATTAATTCAATGACACAAACAAACTTATTGGATTCACAAGATTGGTTAAATACCCTAATTGGACAAGAATATGCCTAGGAAGGACGAAAATGACCTAATTGATCATCCAATGACACAACACACCTCTTGGATGCACAAGATTGGTTAAAAACCCTAATTGGACAAGAATATGCCTAGGGAGGACGAAAATGACCTAATTGATCATCCAATGACACAAACACACCTATTGGATGCACAAGATTGGTTAAAAACCCTAATTGGACAAGAATATGTCTAGGGAGGACGAAAATGACCTAATTGAACATCCAATGACACAAATGAACTTATTGGATGCACAAGATTGGTTAAAAACCCTAATTGGACAAGAATAAGCCTAGGGAGGACGAAAGTGACCTAAATGTTAATCCAATGACACAAATGAACTTATTGGAAGCACAAGATTGGTTAAAAACCCTAATTGGACAAGAATAAGCCTAGGGAGGACGAAAATGACCTAAATGTTAATCCAATGACACAACTCAACTTATTGGATGCACAAGATTGGTTAAAAACCCTAATTGGACAAGAATAAGCCTATGGAGGACGAAAATGACCTAATTGATCATCCAATGACACAAGCACACCTATTGGATGCACAAGATTGGTTAAAAACCCTAATTGGACAAGAATATGCCTAGGGAGGACGGATATGACCTAAATGTTAATCCAGTGACACAAATGAACTTATTGGATGCACAAGATTGGTTAAAAACCCTAATTGGACAAGAATAAGCCTAGGGAAGACGAAAATGACCTAATTGATCATCCAATGACACAAACACACCTATTGGATGCACAAGATTGGTTAAAAACCCTAATTGGACAAGAATAAGCCTAGTGAGGACGAAAATGACCTAATTGATCATCAAATGACACTAACACACCTATTGGAAGCACAAGAATGGTTAAAAACCCTACTTGGACAAGAATATGCCTAGGGAGGACGAAAATGACCTAATTGATCATCCAATGACACAAATGAACTTATTGGATGCACAAGATTTGTTAAAAACCCTAATTGGACAAGAATAAGTCTAGGGAGGACGAAAATGACCTAATCGATCATCCAATGACACAAACACACCTATTGGATGCACAAGATTGGTTAAAAACCCTAATTGGACAAGAATATGCCTAGGGAGGACGAAAATGACCTAATTGATCATCCAATGACACAAACACACCTATTGGATGCACAAGATTGGTTAAAAACCCTAATTGGACAAGAATAAGCCTAGGGAGGACGAAAATGACCTAATTGATCATCCAATGACAGAAACACACCTATTGGATTCACAAGATTGGTTAAAAACCCTAATTGGACAAGAATATGCCTAGGGAGGACGAAAATGACCTAATTGATCATCCAATGACACAAACACACCTATTGGATGCACAAGATTGGTTAAAAACCCTAATTGGACAAGAATAAGCCTAGGGAGGACAAAAATGACCTAAATATTAATTCAATGAAACAAACAAACTTATTGGATGCACAAGATTGGTTAAAAACCCTAATTGGACAAGAATATGCCTAGGGAGGACGAAAATGACCTAATTGATCATCCAATGACACAAACACACCTATTGGATGCACAAGATTGGTTAAAAACCCTAATTGGACAAGAATAAGCGTAGGGAGAACGAAAATGACCTAATTGATCATCCAATGACACAAACACACCTATTGGATGCACAAGATTCGTTAAAAACCCTAATTGGACAAGAATATGCCTAGGGAGGACGAAAATGACCTAATTGATCATCCAATGACACAAACAGACCTATTGGATGCACAAGATTGGTTAAAAACCCTAATTGGACAAGAATAAGCCTAGGGAGGACGAAAATGACCTAATTGATCATCCATGACACAAATGAACTTATTGGATGCACAAGATTAGTTAAAAACCCTAATTGGACAAGAATAAGCCTAGGGAGGACAAAAATAACCTAATTGATCATCCAACTACACAAACACACCTATTGGATGCACAAGATTGGTCTAAAACTCTAATTGGACAAGAATATGCCTAGGGAGGACGAAAATGACCTAAATGTTAATCCAATGACACAAATGAACTTATTGGATGCACAAGATTGGTTAAAAACCCTAATTGGACAAGAATAAGCCTAGGGAGGACGAAAATGACCTAAATGTCAATCCAATCACATAACTCAACTTATTGGATGCACAAGATTGGTTAAAAACCCTAATTGGGCAAGAATAAGCCTAGGGAGGACAAAAATGACCTAATTGAGCATACAATGACACAAACACACCTATTGGATGCACAAGATTGGTTAAAAACCCTAATTGGACAAGAATAAGCCTAGGGAGGACGAAAATGACCTAAATGTTAATCCAATGACACAACTCAACTTATTGGATGCACAAGATTGGTTAAAAACCCTAATTGGACAAGAATAAGCCTAGGGAGGACGAAAATGACCTAATTGATCATCCAATGACACAAACACACCTATTAGATGCACAAGATTGGTTAAAAACCCTAATTGGACAAGAATAAGCCGATGGAGGACGAAAATGACCTAATTGATCATCCAATGACACAAACACACCTATTGGATGCACAAGATTGGTTAAAAACCCTAATTGGACAAGAATAAGCCTAGGGAGGACGAAAATGACCTAAATGTTAATCCAATGACAAAACTCAACTTATTGGATGCACAAGATTGGTTAAAAACGATAATTGGACAAGAATAAGCCTAAGGAGGACGAAAATGACCAAATTGATCATCCAATGACACAAACACACCTATTGGATGCACAAGATTGGTTAATAACCCTAATTGGATAAGAATAAGCTTCGGGAGGACGAAAATGACCTAATTGATCATCCAATGACACAACTCAACTTATTGGATGCACAAGATTGGTTAAAAACCCTAATTGGACAAGAATAAGCCTACGGAGGACGAAAATGACCTAATTGATCATCCAATGACACAAACACACCTATTGGATGCACAAGATTCTTTAAAAACCCTAATTGGACAAGAATATGCCTAGGGAGGACGAAAATGACCTAAATATTAATTCAATGAAACAGACAAACTTATTGGATGCACAAGATTGGTTAAAAACCCTAATTGGACAAGAATATGCCTAGTGAGGACGAAAATGACCTAATTGATCATCCGATGACACAAACACACCTATTGGATGCACAAGATTGGTTAAAAACCCTAATTGGACAAGAATAAGCCTAGGGAGGACGAAAATAACCTAATTGATCATCCAATGACACAAATACACCTATTGGATGCACAAGATTGGTTAAAAACCCTAATTGGACAAGAATATGCCTAGGGAGGACGAAAATGACCTAAATGTTAATCCAATGACACAAATGAACTTATTGGATGCACAAGATTGGTTAAAAACTCTAATTGGACAAGAATAAGCCTAGGGAGGAAGAAAATAACCTAATTGATCATCCAATGACACAAATACACCTATTGGATGCACAAGATTGGTTAAAAACCCTAATTGGACAAGAATATGCCTAGGGAGGACGAAAATAACCTAATTGATCGTCCACTACCACAAATACACCTATTGGATGCACAAGATTGGTTAAAAACCCTAATTGGACAAGAATATGCCTAGGGAGGACGAAAATGACCTAAATGTTAATCCAATGACACAAATGAACTTATTGGATGCACAAGATTGGTTAAAAACTCTAATTGGACAAGAATAAGCCTAGGGAGGACGAAAATAACCTAATTGATCATCCAATGACACAAATACACCTATTGGATGCACAAGATTGGTTAAAAACCCTAATTGGACAAGAATATGCCTAGGGAGGACGAAAATGACCTAATTGATCATCCAATGACACAAACACACCTATTGGATGCACAAGATTGGTTAAAAACCCTAATTGCACAAGAATAAGCCTATGGAGGACGAAAACGGCCTAATTGATCATCCAATGACACAAACACACCTATTGGATGCACAAGATTGGTTAAAAACCCTAATTGGACAAGAAAAAGCCTAGGGAGGATGAAAATGACCTAATTGATCATCCAATGACAGAAACACACCTATTGGATGCACAAGATTGGTTAAAAACCCTAATTGGACAAGAATATGCCTAGGGAGGACGAAAATGACCTAATTGATCATCCAATGACACAAACGCATCTATTGGAAGCACAAGATTGGTTAAAAACCCTAATTGGACAAGAATATGCAAAGGGAGGACGAAAATGACCTAATTGATCATCTAATGACACAAACACACCTATTGGATCCACAAGATTGGTTAAAAACTATAATTGGACAAAAATATACCTAGGCAGGACGAAAATGACCAAATTGATCATCCAATGACACAAACACACCTATTGGATGCACAAGATCGGTTAAAAACCCTAATTGGACAAGAATAAGCCTAGGGAGGACGAAAATGACCTAATTGATCATCCTATGACACAAACACACCTATTGGATGCACAAGATTGATTAAAAACCCTGATTGGACAAGAATATGCCTAGGGAGGACGAAAATGACCTATTTGATCATCCAATGACACAAATGAACTTATTGGATGCACAAGATTGGTTAAAAACCCTAATTGGACAAGAATAAGCCTAGGGAGGACGAAAATGACCTAAATGTTAATCCAATGACACAACTCAACTTATTGGATGCACAAGATTGGTTAAAAACCCTAATTGGACAAGAATAAGCCTAGGGAGGACGAAAATGACCAAATTGATCATCCAATGACACAAACACACCTATTGGATGCACAAGATTGGTTAATAACCCTAATTGGACAAGAATAAGCTTAGGGAGGACGAAAATGACCTAATTGATCATCCAATGATACAACTCAACTTATTGGATGCACAAGATTGGTTAAAAACCCTAATTGGACAAGAATAAGCCTACGGAGGACGAAAATGACCTAATTGATCATCCAATGACACAAACACACCTATTGGATGCACAAGATTCTTTAAAAACCCTAATTGGACAAGAATATGCCTAGGTAGGACGAAAATGACCTAAATATTATTTCAATGAAACAGACAAACTTATTGGATGCACAAGATTGGTTAAAAACCCTAATTGGACAAGAATATGCCTAGGGAGGACGAAAATGACCTAATTGATCATCCAATGACACAAACACACCTATTGGACGCACAAGATTGGTTAAAAACCCTAATTGGACAAGAATAAGCCTAGGGAGGACGAAAATAACCTAATTGATCATCCAATGACACAAATACACCTATTGGATGCACAAGATTGGTTAAAAACCCTAATTGGACAAGAATATGCCTAGGGAGGACGAAAATGACCTAATTGATCATCCAATGACACAAACGCATCTATTGGAAGCACAAGATTGGTTAAAAACCCTAATTGGAAAAGAATATGCAAAGGGAGGACGAAAATGACCTAATTGATCATCTAATGACACAAACACACCTATTGGATCCACAAGATTGGTTAAAAACTCTAATTGGACAAGAATATACCTAGGCAGGACGAAAATGACCTAATTGATCATCCAATGACACAAACACACCTATTGGATGCACAAGATCGGTTAAAAACCCTAATTGGACAAGAATAAGCCTAGGGAGGACGAAAATGACCTAATTGATCATCCAATGACACAAACACACCTATTGGATGCACAAGATTGGTTAAAAACCCTAATTGGACAAGAATATGCATAGGGAGGACGAAAATGACCTAATTGATCATCCAATGACACAAATGAACTTATTGGATGCACAAGATTGGTTAAAAACCCTAATTGGACAAGAATAAGCCTAGGGAGGATGAAAATGACCTAAATGTTAATCCAATGACACAACTCAACTTATTGGATGCACAAGATTGGTTAAAAACCCTAATTGGACAAGAATAAGCCTAGGGAGGACGAAAATGACCAAATTGATCATCCAATGACACAAACACACCTATTGGATGCACAAGATTGGTTAATAACCCTAATTGGACAAGAATAAGCTTAGGGAGGACGAAAATGACCTAATTGATCATCCAATGACACAACTCAACTTATTGGATGCACAAGATTGGTTAAAAACCCTAATTGGACAAGAATAAGCCTACAGAGGACGAAAATGACCTAATTGATCATCCAATGACACAAACACACCTATTGGATGCACAAGATTCTTTAAAAACCCTAATTGGACAAGAATATGCCTAGGGAGGACGAAAATGACCTAAATATTAATTCAATGAAACAGACAAACTTATTGGATGCACAAGATTGGTTAAAAACCCTAATTGGACAAGAATATGCCTAGGGAGGACGAAAATGACCTAATTGATCATCCAATGACACAAACACACCTATTGGATGCACAAGATTGGTTAAAAACCCTAATTGGACAAGAATAAGCCTAGGGAGGACGAAAATAACCTAAATTATCATCCAATGACACAAATACACCTATTGGATGCACAAGATTGGTTAAAAACCCTAATTGGACAAGAATATGCCTAGGGAGGACGAAAATGACCTAAATGTTAATCCAATGACACAAATGAACTTATTGGATGCATAAGATTGGTTAAAAACTCTAATTGGACAAGAATAAGCCTAGGGAGGACGAGAATAACCTAATTGATCATCCAATGACACAAATACACCTATTGGATGCACAAGATTGGTTAAAAACCCTAATTGGACAAGAATATGCCTAAGGAGGACGAAAATAACCTAATTGATCATCCACTACCACAAATACACCTATTGGATGCACAAGATTGGTTAAAAACCCTAATTGGACAAGAATATGCCTAGGGAGGACGAAAATGACTTAATTGATCATGCAATGACACAAACACACCTATTGGATGCACAAGATCGGTTAAAAACCCTAATTGGACAAGAATAAGCCTAGGGAGTACGAAAATGACCTAATTGATCATCCAATGACACAAACACACCTATTGGATGCACAAGATTGGTTAAAAACCCTAATTGGACAAGAATATGCCTAGAGAGGACGAAAATGACCTAATTGATCATCCAATGACACAAACACACCTATTGGATGCTAAAGATCGGTTAAAAACCCTAATTGGACAAGAATAAGCCTAGGGAGGACGAAAATGACCTAATTGATCATCCAATGACACAAACACACCTATTGGATGCACAAGATTGGTTAAAAACCCTAATTAAACAAGAATAAGCCTAGGGAGGACGAAAATGACCTAATTGATCATCCAATGAGACAAACACACTTATTGGAAGCACAAGATTGGTTAAAAACCCTAATTGGACAAGAATAAGCCTAGGGAGGACGAAAATGACCTAAATGTCAATTCAATGACACAACTCAACTTATTGGATGCACAAGATTGGTTAAAAACCCTAATTGGACAAGAATAAGCCTAGGGAGGACGAAAATGACCTAATTGATCATCCAATGACACAAACACACCTATTGGATGCACAAGATTGGTTAAAAACCCTAATTGGACAAGAATATGCCTAGGGAGGACGAAAATGACCTAAATATTAATTCAATGACACAAACAAACTTATCGGATGCACAAGATTGGTTAAAAACCCTAATTGGACAAGAATAAGCCTAAGGAGGACAAAAATGACCTAATTGATCATCCAATGACACAAACACACCTATTAGATGCACAAGATTGGTTAAAACCCAAAATTGGACAAGAATAAGCCTAGGGAGGACGAAAATGACCTAATTGATCATCCAATGAAAAAAACACACCTATTGGATGCACAAGATTGGTTAAAAACCCTAATTGGACAAGAATATGCCTAGGGAGGACGAAAATGACCTAATTGATCATCCAATGACAGAAACACACCTATTAGATGCACAAGATTGGTTAAAAACCCTAATTGGACAAGAATAAGCCTAGGGAGGACGAAAATGACCTAATTGATCATCCAATGACACAAACACACCTATTGGATGCACAAGATTGGTTAAAAACCCTAGTGGGACAAGAATATGCCTAGGGAGGACGAAAATGACCTAATTGATCATCCAATGACACAAACACACCTATTGGATGCACAAGATTGGTTAAAAACCCTAATTGGACAAGAATAAGCCTAGGGAGGACGAAAATGACCAAATTGATCATCCAATGACACAAATACACCTATTGGATGCACAAGATTGGTTAAAAACCCTAATTGGACAAGAATATGCCTAGGGAGGACGAAAATGACCTAATTGATCATCCAATGACACAAACACACCTATTGGATGCACAAGATTGGTTAAAAACCCTAATTGGACAAGAATAAGCCTAGGGAGGACGAAAATGACCTAAATGTTAATCCAATGACACAACTCAACTTATCGGATGCACAAGATTGGTTAAAAACCCTAATTGGACAAGAATATGCCTAGGGAGGAAGAAAATGACCTAAATATTAATTTAATGACACAAACAAACTTATCAGATGCACAAGATTGGTTAAAAACCCTAATTGGACAAGAATAAGCCTAGAGAGGACGAAAATGACCTAATTGATCATCCAATGACACAAACACACCTATTGGATGCACAAGATTGGTTAAAAACCCTAATTGGACAAGAATATGCCTAGGGAGGACGAAAATGACCTAATTGATCATCCATTGCCACAAACACACCTATAGGATGCACAAGATTGGTTAAAAACCCTAATTGGACAAGAATATGCCTACGCAGGACGAAAATGACCTAATTGATCATCCAATGACACAAACACACCTATTGGATGCACAAGATTAGTTAAAAACCCTAATTGGACAAGAATATGCCTAGGGAGGACGAAAATGACCTAAATATTAATTCAATGACACAAACAAACTTATCGGATGCACAAGATTGGTTAAAAACCCTAATTGGACAAGAATAAGGCTAGGGAGGACGAAAATGACCTAAATGTTAATCCAATGACACAACTCAACTTATTGGATGCACAAGATTGGTTAAAAACCCTAATTGGACAAGAATAAGCCTATGGAGGACGAAAATGACCTAATTGATAATCCAATGACACAAACACACCTATTGGATGCACAAGATTGGTTAAAAACCATAATTGGACAAGAATATGCCTAGGGAGGACGAAAATGACCTAATTGATCATCCAATGACACAAACACACCTATTGGATGCACAAGATTGGTTAAAAACCCTAATTGGACAAGAATAAGCCTAGGGAGGACGAAAATGACCTAATTGATCATCCAATGACACAAACACACCTATTGGATGCACAAGATTGGATAAAAACCCTAATTGGACAAGAATATGCCTAGGGAGGACATAAATGACTTAATTGATCATCCAATGACCCAAACACACCTATTGGATGCACAAGATTGGTTAAAAACCCTAATTGGACAAGAATATGCCTAGGGAGGACGAAAATGACCTAAATATTAATTCAATGACACAAACAAACTTATCGGATGCACAAGATTGGTTAAAAACCCTAATTGGACAAGAATAAGCAAAGGGAGGACGAAAATGACCTAAATGTTAATCCAATGACCCAACTCAACTTATTGGATGCACAAGATTGGTTAAAAACCCTAATTGGACAAGAATATGCCTAGGGAGGACAAAAATGACCTAATTGATCATCCAATGACACAAACACACCTATTGGATGCACAAGATTGGTTAAAAACCCTAATTGGACAAGAATATGCCTAGGGAGGACGAAAATGACCTAATTGATCATCCAATGACACAAACACACCTATTGTATGCACAAGATCGGTTAAAAACCCTAATTGGACAAGAATAAGCCTAGGGAGGACGAAAATGACCTAAATGTTAATCCAATGACACAACTCAACTTATTGGATGCACAAGATTGGTTAAAAACCCTAATTGGACAAGAATAAGCCTAGGGAGGACGAAAATGACCAAATTGATCATCCAATGACACAAACACACCTATTGGACGCACAAGATTGGTTAATAACCCTAATTGGACAAGAATAAGCTTAGGGAGGACGAAAATGACCTAATTGATCATCCAATGACACAACTCAACTTATTGGATGCACAAGATTGGTTAAAAACCCTAATTGGACAAGAATAAGCCTACGGAGGACGAAAATGACCTAATTGATCATCCAATGACTCAAATACAACTATTGGATGCACAAGATTGGTTAAAAACCCTAATTGGACAAGAATATGCCTAGGGAGGACGAAAATGACCTAAATGTTAATCCAATGACACAAATGAACTTATTGGATGCACAAGATTGGTTAAAAACTCTAATTGGACAAGAATAAGCCTAGGGAGGACGAAAATAACCTAATTGATCATCCAATGACACAAATACACCTATTGGATGCACAAGATTGGTTAAAAACCCTAATTGGACAAGAATAAGCCTACGGAGGACGAAAATGACCTAATTGATCATCCAATGACACAAACACACCTATTGGATGCACAAGATTCTTTAAAAACCCTAATTGGACAAGAATATGCCTAGGGAGGACGAAAATGACCTAAATATTAATTCAATGAAACAGACAAACTTATTGGATGCACAAGATTGGTTAAAAACCCTAATTGTACAAGAATATGCCTAGGGAGGACGAAAATGACCAAATTGATCATCCAATGACACAAACACACCTATTGGATGCACAAGATTGGTTAATAACCCTAATTGGATAAGAATAAGCTTCGGGAGGACGAAAATGACCTAATTGATCATCCAATGACACAACTCAACTTATTGGATGCACAAGATTGGTTAAAAACCCTAATTGGACAAGAATAAGCCTACGGAGGACGAAAATGACCTAATTGATCATCCAATGACACAAACACACCTATTGGATGCACAAGATTCGTTAAAAACCCTAATTGCATAAGAATAAGCCCATGGAGGACGAAAACGGCCTAATTGATCATCCAATGACACAAACACACCTATGGGATGCACAAGATTGGTTAAAAACCCTAATTGGACAAGAATAAGCCTAGGGAGGACGAAAATGACCTAAATGTTAATCCAATGACAAAACTCAACTTATTGGATGCACAAGATTGGTTAAAAACCATAATTGGACAAGAATAAGTCTAGGGAGGACGAAAATGACCAAATTGATCATCCAATGACACAAACACACCTATTGGATGCACAAGATTGGTTAATAACCCTAATTGGATAGGAATAAGCTTCGGGAGGACGAAAATGACCTAATTGATCATCCAATGACACAACTCAACTTATTGGATGCACAAGATTGGTTAAAAACCCTAATTGGACAAGAATAAGCCTAGGGAGGACGAAAATGACCTAAATATTAATTCAATGAAACAGACAAACTTATTGGATGCACAAGATTGGTTAAAAACCCTAATTGGACAAGAATATGCCTAGGGAGGACGAAAATGACCTAATTGATCATCTGATGACACAAACACACCTATTGGATGCACAAGATTGGTTAAAAACCCTAATTGGACAAGAATAAGCCTAGGGAGGACGAAAATAACCTAATTGATCATCCAATGACACAAATACACCTATTGGATGCACAAGATTGGTTAAAAACCCTAATTGGACAAGAATATGCCTAGGGAGGACGAAAATGACCTAAATGTTAATCCAATGACACAAATGAACTTATTGGATGCACAAGATTGGTACCTAAATGTTAATCCAATGACACAAATGAACTTATTGGATGCACAAGATTGGTTAAAAACTCTAATTGGACAAGAATAAGCCTAGGGAGGACGAAAATAACCTAATTGATCATCCAATGACACAAATACACCTATTGGATGCACAAGATTGGTTAAAAACCCTAATTGGACAAGAATATGCCTAGGGAGGACGAAAATGACCTAAATGTTCCTCCAATGACACAAATGAACTTATTGGATGCACAAGATTGGTTAAAAACCCAAATTGGAGAAGAATAAGCCTAGGGAGGACGAAAATGACCTAAATGTTAATCCAATGACACAACTCAACTTATTGGATGCACAAGATTGGTTAAAAACCCTAATTGGACAAGAATAAGCCTAGGGAGGACGAAAATGACCAAATTGATCATCGAATGACACAAACACACCTATGGGATGCACAAGATTGGTTAAAAACCCTAATTGGACAAGAATAAGCCTAGGGAGGACGAAAATGACCTAATTGATCATCCAATGACACAAAGACACCTATTGGATGCACAAGATTGGTTAAAAACCCTAATTGGACAAGAATAAGCCTAGGGATGACCAAAATGACCTAAATGTTAATCCAATGACACAACTCAACTTATTGGATGCACAAGATTGGTTAAAAACCCTAATTGGACAAGAATAAGCCTAGGGAGGACGAAAATGACCTAATTGATCATCCTATGACACAAACACACCTATTGGATGCACAAGATTCGTTAAAAACCCTAATTGGACAAGAATATGCCTAGGGAGGACGAAAATGACCTAAATATTAATTCAATGAAACAGACAAACTTATTGGATGCACAAGATTGGTTAAAAACCCTAATTGGACAAGAATATGCCTAGGGAGGACGAAAATGACCTAATTGATCATCCAATGACACAAACACACCTATTGGATGCACAAGATTGGTTAAAAACCCTAATTGGACAAGAATAAGCCTAGGGAGGACGAAAATAACCTAATTGATCATCCAATGACACAAATACACCTATTGGATGCACAAGGTTGGTTAAAAACCCTAATTGGACAAGAATATGCCTAGGGAGAACGAAAATGACCTAAATGTTAATCCAATGACACAAATGAACTTATTGGATGCACAAGATTGGTTAAAAACCCTAATTGGACAAGAATAAGCATAGAGAGGACGAAAATGACCTAATTGATCATCCAATGACACAAACACACCTATTGGATGCACAAGATTGGTTAAAAACCCTAGTTGGACAAGAATATGCCTAGGGAGGACGAAAATGACCTAATTGATCATCCAATGACACAAACACACCTATTGGATGCACAAGATTGGTTAAAAACCCTAATTGGACAAGAATAAGCCTAGGGAGGACGAAAATGACCTAAATGTGAATCCAATGACACAACTCAACTTATTGGATGCACAAGATTGGTTAAAAACCCTAATTGGACAAGAATATGCCAAGGGAGAACGAAAATGACCTAAATGTTAATCCAATGACACAAATGAACTTATTGGATGCACAAGATTGGTTAAAAATCCTAATTGGACAAGAATAAGCCTAGGGATGACGAAAATGACCTAATTGATCATCCAATGACACAAACACACCTATTGGATGCACAAGATTGGTTAAAAACCCTAGTTGGACAAGAATATGCCTAGGGAGGACGAAAATGACCTAATTGATCATCCAATGACACAAACACACCTATTGGATGCACAAGATTGGTTAAAAACCCTAATTGGACAAGAATAAGCCTAGGGAGGACGAAAATGACCTAATTGATCATCCGATGACACAAACACACCTATTGAATGCACAAGATTGGTTAAAAACCATAATTGGACAAGAAGATGTCTAGGGAGGACGAAAATGACCTAAATGTTAATCCAATGACACAAATGAACTTATTGGATGCACAAGATTGGTTAAAAACCCTAATTGGACAAGAATAAGCATAGGGAGGACGAAAATGACCTAATTGATCATCCAATGACACAAACACACCTATTGGATGCACAAGATTGGTTAAAAACCCTAATTGGACAAGAATAAGCCTAGGTAGGACGAAAATGACCTAATTGATCATCCAATGATACAAACACACCTATTGGATGCACAAGATTGGTTAAAAACCCTAATTGGACAAGAATAAGCCTAGGGAGGACGAAAATGACCTAATTGATCATCCAATGACACAAACACACCTATTGGATGCACAAGATTGGTTAAAAACCCTAATTGGACAAGAATAAGCCTAGGGAGGACAACAATGACCTAATTGATCATCCAATGACACAAACACACCTATTGGATGCACAAGAATGGTTAAAAACCCTAATTGGACAAGAATAAGCCTAGGGAGGACGAAAATGACCTAATTGATCATCCAATGACACAAACACACCTATTGGATGCACAAGATTGGTTAAAAACCCTAATTGGACAAGAATAAGCCTAGGGAGGACGAAAATGACCTAATTGATCATCCAATGACACAAACACACCTATTGGATGCACAAGATTGGTTAAAAACCCTAATTGGACAAGAATATGCCTAGGGAGGACGAAAATGACCTAAATGTTAATCCAATGACACAACTCAACTTGTTGGATGCACAAGATTGGTTAAAAACCCTAATTGGACAAGAATAAGCCTAGGGAGGACGAAAATAACCTAATTGATCATCCAATGACACAAATACACCTATTGGATGCACAAGATTGGTTAAAAACCCTAATTGGACAAGAATATGCCTAGGGAGGACGAAAATGACCTAATTGATCATCCAATGACACAAACGCATCTATTGGAAGCACAAGATTGGTTAAAAACCCTAATTGGAAAAGAATATGCAAAGGGAGGACGAAAATGACCTAATTGATCATCTAATGACACAAACACACCTATTGGATCCACAAGATTGGTTAAAAACTCTAATTGGACAAGAATATACCTAGGCAGGACGAAAATGACCTAATTGATCATCCAATGACACAAACACACCTATTGGATGCACAAGATCGGTTAAAAACCCTAATTGGACAAGAATAAGCCTAGGGAGGACGAAAATGACCTAATTGATCATCCAATGACACAAACACACCTATTGGATGCACAAGATTGGTTAAAAACCCTAATTGGACAAGAATATGCATAGGGAGGACGAAAATGACCTAATTGATCATCCAATGACACAAATGAACTTATTGGATGCACAAGATTGGTTAAAAACCCTAATTGGACAAGAATAAGCCTAGGGAGGATGAAAATGACCTAAATGTTAATCCAATGACACAACTCAACTTATTGGATGCACAAGATTGGTTAAAAACCCTAATTGGACAAGAATAAGCCTAGGGAGGACGAAAATGACCAAATTGATCATCCAATGACACAAACACACCTATTGGATGCACAAGATTGGTTAATAACCCTAATTGGACAAGAATAAGCTTAGGGAGGACGAAAATGACCTAATTGATCATCCAATGACACAACTCAACTTATTGGATGCACAAGATTGGTTAAAAACCCTAATTGGACAAGAATAAGCCTACGGAGGAAGAAAATGACCTAATTGATCATCCAATGACACAAACACACCTATTGGATGCACAAGATTCTTTAAAAACCCTAATTGGACAAGAATATGCCTAGGGAGGACGAAAATGACCTAAATATTAATTCAATGAAACAGACAAACTTATTGGATGCACAAGATTGGTTAAAAACCCTAATTGGACAAGAATATGCCTAGGGAGGACGAAAATGACCTAATTGATCATCCAATGACACAAACACACCTATTGGACGCACAAGATTGGTTAAAAACCCTAATTGGACAAGAATAAGCCTAGGGAGGACGAAAATAACCTAATTGATCATCCAATGACACAAATACACCTATTGGATGCACAAGATTGGTTAAAAACCCTAATTGGACAAGAATGTGCCTAGGGAGGACGAAAATGACCTAATTGATCATCCAATGACACAAACACACCTATTGGATGCACAAGATTGGTTAAAAACCCTAATTGCACACGAATAAGCATATGGATGACGAAAATGACCTAATTAATCATCCAATGACACAAACACACCTATTGGATGCACAATATTGGTTAAAAACCTTAATTGGACAAGAATAAGCCTAGGGAGGACGAAAATGACCTAATTGATCATCCAATGACACAAACACACCTATTGGATGCACAAGATCGGTTAAAAACCCTAATTGGACAAGAATATGCCTAGGGAGGACGAAAATGACCTAATTGATCATCCAATTACACAAACACATCTAGTGGAAGCACAAGATTGGTTAAAAACCCTAATTGGACAAGAATATGCAAAGGGAGGACGAAAATAACCTAATTGATCATCCAATGACACAAATACACCTATTGGATGCACAAGATTGGTTAAAAACCCTAATTGGACAAGAATAAGCCTAGGGAGGACGAAAATAACCTAATTGATCATCCAATGACACAAATACACCTATTGGATGCACATGATTGGTTAAAAACCCTAATTGGACAAGAATATGCCTAGGGAGGACGAAAATGACCTAATTGATCATCCAATGACACAAACACACCTATTGGATGCACAAGATAGGTTAAAAACCCTAATTGGACAAGAATAAGCCTAGGGAGGACGAAAATAACCTAATTGATCATCCAATGACACAAATACACCTATTGGATGCACAAGATTGGTTAAAAACCCTAATTGGACAAGAATGTGCCTAGGGAGGACGAAAATGACCTAATTGATCATCCAATGACACAAACACACCTATTGGATGCACAAGATTGGTTAAAAACCCTAATTGCACAAGAATAAGCCTATGGATGACGAAAATGACCTAATTGATCATCCAATGACACAAACACACCTATTGGATGCACAATATTGGTTAAAAACCTTAATTGGACAAGAATAAGCCTAGGGAGGACGAAAATGACCTAATTGATCATCCAATGACACAAACACACCTATTGGATGCACAAGATCGGTTAAAAACCCTAATTGGACAAGAATATGCCTAGGGAGGACGAAAATGACCTAATTGATCATCCAATTACACAAACACATCTACTGGAAGCACAAGATTGGTTAAAAACCCTAATTGGACAAGAATATGCAAAGGGAGGACGAAAATGACCTAATTGATCATCCAATGACACAAACACACCTATTGGATGCACAAGATTGGTTAAAAACCCTAATTGGACAAGAATATGCCAAAGGGAGGACGAAAATGACCTAATTGATCATCCAATGACACAAACACACCTATTGGATGCACAAGATTGGTTAAAAACCCTAATTGGACAAGAATAAGCCTAGGGAGGACGAAAATGACCTAATTGATCATCCAATGACACAAACACACCTATTGGATGCACAAGATTGGTTAAAAACCCTAATTGGACAAGAATAAGCCTAGGGAGGACGAAAATGACCTAATTGATCATCCAATGACACAAACACACCTATTGGATGCACAAGATTGGTTAAAAACCATTGTTGGACAAGAATATGGCTAGGGAGGATGAAAATGACCTAATTGATCATCCAATGACACAAATGAACTTATTGGATGCACAAGATTGGTTAAAAACCCTAGTTGGACAAGAATATGCCTAGGGAGGACGAAAATGACCTAATTGATCATCCAATGACACAAACACACCTATTGGATGCACAAGATTGGTTAAAAACCCTAATTGGACAAGAATAAGCCTAGGGAGGACGAAAATGACCTAATTGATCATCCAATGACACAAACACACCTATTGGATGCACAAGATTGGTTAAAAACCCTAATTGGACAAGAATAAGCCTAGGGAGGACAAAAATGACCTAAATTGATCATCCAATGACACAAACACACCTATTGGATGCACAAGATTGGTTAAAAACCCTAATTGGACAAGAATATGCCTAGGGAGGACGAAAATGACCTAAATGTTAATCCAATGAAACAAATGAACTTATTGGATGCACAAGATTGGTTAAAAACCCTAATTGGACAAGAATAAGCCTAGGGAGGACGAATATGACCTAAATGTTAATCCAATGACACAACTCAACTTATTGGATGCACAAGATTGGTTAAAAACGCTAATTGGACAAGAATAAGCCTAGGAAGGACGAAAATGACCTAATTGATCATCCAATGACACAAACACACCTATTGGATGCACAAGATTGGTTAAAAACCCTAATTGGACAAGAATATGCCTAGGGAAGACGAAAATGACCTAAATATTAATTCAATGACACAAACAAACTTATCGGATGCAATAGATTGGTTAAAAACCCTAATTGGACAAGAATAGGCCTACGGAGGGCGAAAATGACCTAATTGATCATCCAAAGACACAAACACACCTATTGGATGCACAAGATTGGTTAAAAACCCTAATTGGACAAGAATAAGCCTAGGGAGGACGAAAATGACCTAATTGATCATCCAATGACACAAACACACCTATTGGATGCACAAGATTGGTTAAAAACCCTAATTGGACAAGAATAAGCCTAGGGAGGACGAAAATGACCTAATTGATCATCCAATGACACAAACACACCTATTGGATGCACAAGATTGGTTAAAAACCCTAATTGGACAAGAATAAGCCTAGGGAGGAAGAAAATGACCTAATTGATCATCCAGTGACACAAACACACCTATTAGATGCACAAGATTGGTTAAAAACCCTAATTGGACAAGAATAAGCCTAGGGAGGACGAAAATGACCTAATTGATCATCCAATGACACAAACACACCTATTGGATGCACAAGATTGGTCTAAAACTCTAATTGGACAAGAATATGCCTAGGGAGGACGAAAATGACCTAAATGTTAATCCAATGACAAACACACCTATTGGATGCACAAGATTGGTTAAAAACCCTAATTGGACAAGAATAAGCCTAGGGAGGACGAAAATGACCTAATTGATCATCCAATGACACAAACACACCTATTGGATGCACAAGATTGGTTAAAAACCCTAATTGGGCAAGAATATGCCTAGGGAGGACGAAAATGACCTAATTGATCATCCAATGACACAAACACACCTATTGGATGCACAAGATTGGTTAAAAACCCAAATTGGACAAGAATATGCCTAGGGAGGACGAAAATGACCTAATTGATCATCCAATGACACAAACACACCTATTGGATGCACAAGATTGGTTAAAAACCCTAATTGGACAAGAATAAGCCTAGGGAGGACGAAAATGACCTAAATGTTAATCCAATGACACAACTCAACTTATTGGATGCACAAGATTGGTTAAAAACCCTAATTGCACAAGAATAAGCCTAGGGAGGACGAAAATGAACTAATTGATCATCCAATGACACAAACACACCTATTGGATGCACAAGATTCGTTAAAAACCCTAATTGGACAAGAATATGCCTAGGGAGGACGAAAATGACCTAATTGATCATCCAATGACAAAACACACCTATTGGATGCACAAGATTCGTTAAAAACCCTAATTGGACAAGAATATGCCTAGGGAGGACGAAAATGACCTAATTGATCATCCAATGACACAAACACACCTATTGGATGCACAAGATTGGTTAAAAACCCTAATTGGACAAGAATAAGCCTAGGGAGGACGAAAATGACCTAATTGATCATCCAATGACACAAACACACCTATTGGATGCACAAGATTGGTTAAAAACCCTAATTGGACAAGAATATGCCTAGGGAGGACGAAAATGACCTAAATATTAATTCAATGACACAAACAAACTTATTGGATGCACAAGATTGGTTAAAAACCCCAATTGGACAAGAATATGCCTAGGGAGGACGAAAATGACCTAATTGATCATCCAATGACACAAACACACCTATTGGATGCACAAGATTGGTTAAAAACCCTAATTGGACAAGAATAAGCCTAGGGAGGACGAAAATGACCTAATTGATCATCCAATGACACAAACACACCTATTGGATGCACAAGATTGGTTAAAAACCCTAATTGGACAAGAATAACCTTGGGAGGACGAAAATGACCTAATTGATCATCCAATGACACAAACACACCTATTGGATGCACAAGATTGGTTAAAAACCCTAATTGGACAAGAATATGCCTAGGGAGGACGAAAATGACCTAATTGATCATTTAATGACGCAAACACACCTATTGGATGCACAAGATTGGTTAAAAACCCTAATTGGACAAGAATAAGCCTAGGGAGGACGAAAATGACCTAATTGATCATCCAATGACACAAACACACCTATTGGATGCACAAGATTGGTTAAAAACCCTAATTGGTCAAGAATAGGCCTAGGGAGGACGAAAATGACCTAATTGATCATCCAATGACACAAACACACCTATTGGATGCACAAGATTGGTTAAAAACCCTAGTTGGACAAGAATATGCCTAGGGAGGACGAAAATGACCTAATTGGTCATCCAATGTCACAAATGAACTTATTGGATGCACAAGATTGGTTAAAAACCCTAGTTGTACAAGAATATGCCTAGGGAGGACGAAAATTACCTAATTGATCATCCAATGACACAAATGAACTTATTGGATGCACAAAATTAGTTAAAAACCCTAATTGGACAAGAATAAGCCTAGGGTGGACGAAAATGACCTAATTGATCATCCAATGACACAAACACACCTATTGGATGCACAAGATTGGTTAAAAACCCTAATTGGACAAGAATAAGCCTAGGGAGGACGAAAATGACCTAATTGATCATCCAATGACACAAACACACCTATTGGATGCACAAGATTGGTTAAAAATCCTAATTGGACAAGAATAAGCCTAGGGAGGATAAAAATGACCTAATTGATCATCCAATGACACAAACACACCTATTGGATGCACAAGATTGGTTAAAAATCCTAATTGGACAAGAATAAGCCTAGGGAGGATAAAAATGACCTAATTGATCATCCAATGACACAAACACACCTATTGGATGCACAAGATTGGTTAAAAACCCTAATTGGACAAGAATAAGCCTAGGGAGGACGAAAATGACCTAATTGATCATCCAATGACACAAACACACCTATTGGATGCACAAGATTGGTTAAAAACCCTAATTGGACAAGAATAAGCCTAGGGAGGACGAAAATGACCTAATTGATCATCCAATCACACAAACACACCTATTGGATGCACAAGATTGGTTAAAAACCATAGTTGGACATGAATATGCCTAGGGAGGATGAAAATGACCTAATTGATCATCCAATGACACAAATGAACTTATTGGATGCACAAGATTGGTTAAAAACACTAATTGGACAAAAATAAGCCTAGGGAGGACAAAAATGACCTAATTGATCATCCAATGACACAAACACACCTATTGGATGCACAAGATTGGTTAAAAACCCTAATTGGACAAGAATAAGCCTAGGGAGGACGAAAATGACCTAATTGATCATCCAATGACACAAACACACCTATTGGATGCACAAGATTGGTTAAAAACCCTAATTGGACAAGAATAAGCCTAGGGAGGACGAAAATGACCTAATTGATCATCCAATGACACAAACACACCTATTGGATGCACAAGATTGGTTTAAAACCCTAGATGGACAAGAATATGCCTAAGGAGGACGAAAAGGACCTAATTGATCATCCAATGACACAAATGAACTTATTGCATGCACAAGATTGGTTAAAAACCCTAATTGGCCAATAATAAGCCTAGGGAGGACGAAAATGACCTAATTGATCATCCAATGACACAAACACACCTATTGGATGCACAAGATTGGTTAAAAACCCTAATTGGACAAGAATAAGCCTAGGGAGGACGAAAATGACCTAATTGATCATCCAATGACACAAACACACCTATTGGATGCACAAGATTGGTTAAAAACCCTAATTGGACAAGAATATGCCTAGGGAGGACGAAAATGACCTAAATATTATTTCAATGACACAAACAAAGTTATTGGATGCACAAGATTGGTTAAAAACCCTAATTTGACAAGAATAAGTCAAGGGAGGACGAAAATGACCTAATTGATCATCCAATGACACAAACACACCTATTGGATGCACAAGATTGGTTAAAAACCCTAATTGGACAAGAATAAGCCTAGGGAGGACGAAAATGACCTAATTGATCATCCAATGACACAAACACACCTATTGGATGCACAAGATTGGTTTAAAACCCTAATTGGACAAGAATAAGCCTAGGGAGGACGAAAATGACCTAATTGATCTTCCAATGACACAAACACACCTATTGGATGCACAAGATTGGTTAAAAACCCTAATTGGACAAGAATAAGCCTAGGGAGGACGAAAATGACCTAAGTGATCATCCAATGACACAAACACACCTATTGGATGCACAAGATTGGTTAAAAACTCTAATTGGACAAGAATATGCCTAGGGAGGACGAAAATGACCTAAATATTAATTCAATGACACAAACAAACTTATTGGATGCACAAGATTGGTTAAAAACCCTAATTGGACAGGAATAAGCCTAGGGAGGACGAAAATGACCTAATTGATCATCCAATGACACAAACACACCTATTGGATGCACAAGATTGGTTAAAAACCCTAATTGGACAAGAATAAGCCTATGGAGGACGAAAATGACATAATTGATCATCCAATGACACAAACACACCGATTGGATGCACAAGATTGGTTAAAAAACCCTAATTGAACAAGAATATGCCTAGGGAGGACGAAAATTACCTAAATATTAATTCAATGAAACAGACAAACTTATTGGATGCACAAGATTGGTTACTAACCCTAATTGGACAAGAATATGCCTAGGGAGGACGAAAATGACCTAATTGATCATCCAATGACACAAACACACCTATTGGATGCACAAGATTGGTTAAAAACCCTAATTGGACAAGAATAAGCCTAGGGAGGACGAAAATAACCTAATTGATCATCCAATGACACAAATACACCTATTGGATGCACAAGATTGGTTAAAAACCCTAATTGGACAAGAATATGCCTAGGGAGGACGAAAATGACCTAAATGTTAATCCAATGACACAAATGTACTTATTGGATGCACAAGATTGGTTAAAAACTCTAATTGGACAAGAATAAGCCTAGGGAGGACGAAAATAACCTAATTGATCATCCAATGACACAAATACACCTATTGGATGCACAAGATTGGTTAAAAACCCTAATTGGACAAGAATATGCCTAGGGAGGACGAAAATGACCTAATTGATCATCCAATGACACAAACACACCTATTGGATGCACAAGATTGGTTAAAAACCCTAATTGGACAAGAATAAGCCTAGGGAGGACGAAAATTACCTAATTGATCATTCAATGACACAAACACACCTATTGGATGCACAAGATTGGTTAAAAACCCTAATTGGACAAGAATATGCCTAGGGAGGACAAAAATGACCTAAATGTTAATCCAATTACACAGATGAACTTATTGGATACACAAGATTGGTTAAAAACCCTAATTGGACAAGAATAAGCCTAGGGAGGACGAAAATGACCTAAATGTTAATCCAATGACACAACTCAACTTATTGGATGCACAAGATTGGTTAAAAACCCTAATTGGACAACAATAAGCCTAGGGAGGACGAAAATAACCTAATTGATCATCCAATGACACAAACACACCAATTGGATGCACAAGATTGGTTAAAACCCTAATTGGGAAAGAATAAGCCTAGGGAGGAAGAAAATGACCTAATTGAACATCCAATGACACAAATGAACTTATTGGATGCACAAGGTTGGTTAAAAACCCTAATTGGACAAGAATATGCCTAGGGAGGACGAAAATGACCTAATTGATCATCCAATGACACAAACACACCTATTGGATGCACAAGATTGGTTAAAAACCCTAATTGGACAAGAATAAGCCTAGGGAGGACGAAAATGACCTAAATGTTAATCCAATGACACAACTCAACTTATTGGATGCACAAGATTAGTTAAAAACCCTAATTGGACAAGAATAAGCCTAGGGAGGACGAAAATGACCAAATTGATCATCCAATGACACAAACACACCTATTGGATGCACAAGATTGGTTAATAACCCTAATTGGTCAAGAATAAGCTTAGGGAGGACGAAAATGACCTAATTGATCATCCAATGACACAACTCAACTTATTGGATGCACAAGATTGGTTAAAAACCCTAATTGGACAAGAATAAGCCTACGGAGGACGAAAATGACCTAATTGATCATCCAATGACACAAACACACCTATTGGATGCACAAGATTCTTTAAAAACCCTAATTGGACAAGAATATGCCTAGGGAGGACGAAAATGACCTAAATATTAATTCAATGAAACAGACAAACTTATTGGATGCACAAGATTGGTTAAAAACCCTAATTGGACAAGAATATGCCTAGTGAGGACGAAAATGACCTAATTGATCATCCGATGACACAAACACACCTATTGGATGCACAAGATTGGTTAAAAACCCTAATTGGACAAGAATAAGCCTAGGGAGGACGAAAATAACCTAATTGATCATCCAATGACACAAATACACCTATTGGATGCACAAGATTGGTTAAAAACCCTAATTGGACAAGAATATGCCTAGGGAGGACGAAAATGACCTAAATGTTAATCCAATGACACAAATGAACTTATTGGATGCACAAGATTGGTTAAAAACTCTAATTGGACAAGAATAAGCCTAGGGAGGACGAAAATAACCTAATTGATCATCCAATGACACAAATACACCTATTGGATGCACAAGATTGGTTAAAAACCCTAATTAGACAAGAATATGCCTAGGGAGGACGAAAATAACCTAATTGATCGTCCACTTCCACAAATACACCTATTGGATGCACAAGATTGGTTAAAAACCCTAATTGGACAAGAATATGCCTAGGGAGGACGAAAATGACCTAAATGTTAATCCCATGACACAAATGAACTTATTGGATGCACAAGATTGGTTAAAAACTCTAATTGGACAAGAATAAGCCTAGGGAGGACGAAAATAACCTAATTGATCATCCAATGACACAAATACACCTATTGGATGCACAAGATTGGTTAAAAACCCTAATTGGACAAGAATATGCCTAGGGAGGACGAAAATGACCTAATTGATCATCCAATGACACAAACACACCT
>JBBPBR010001096.1:163449-243226 GCA_037974775.1 Cicer pinnatifidum
TCAATTAGGTCATTTTCGTCCTCCCTAGGCATATTCTTGTCCAATTAGGGTTTTTAACCAATCTTGTGCATCCAATAAGTTCATTTGTGTCATTGGATTAACATTTAGGTCATATCCGTCCTCCCTGGGCATATTCTTGTCCAATTAGGGTTTTTAACCAATCTTGTGTACCAATAGGTGTGTTTGTGTCATTGGATGATCAATTAGGCCATTTTCGTTCTCCCTAGGCTTATTCTTGTCCAATTAGGGTTTTTTACCAATCTTGTGCATCCAATAAGTTCATTTGTGTTATTGGATTAACATTTAGGTCATATTCGTCCTCCCTAGGCATATTCGTGTCCAATTAGGGTTTTTAACCAATCTTGTGCATCCAATAGGTGTGTTTGTGTCATTGGATGATCAATTAGGTCATTTTCGTCCTCCCTAGGCATATTCTTGTCCAATTAGGGTTTTTAACCAATCTTGTACATCCAATAAGCGTGTTTGTGTCATTGGATGATCAATTAGGTCATTTTCGTCCTCCCTAGGCTTATTCTTGTCCAATTAGGGTTTTTAACCAATCTTGTGCATCCAATAAGTTGAGTTGTGTCATTGGATTAACATTTAGGTCATTTTCGTTCTCCCTAGGCTTATTCTTGTCCAATTAGGGTTTTTAACCAATCTTGTGCATCCAATAGGTGTGTTTGTGTCATTGGATGATCAATTAGGTCATTTTCGTCCTCCATAGGCTTATTCTTGTAAAATTAGGGTTTTTAACCAATCTTGTGCATCCAATAAGTTTGTTTGTGTCATTGAATTAATATTTAGGTCATTTTCGTCCTCCCTAGGCATATTCTTGTCCAATTAGGGTTTTTAACCAATCTTGTGCATTTAATAGGTGTGTCTGTGTCATTGGATGATCAATTAGGTCATTTTGGTCCTCCCTAGGCATATTCTTGTCCAATTAGGGTTTTTAACCAATCTTGTGCATCCAATAGGTGTGTTTGTGTCATTGGATGATCAATTAGGTCATTTTCGTCCTCCCTAGGTTTATTCTTGTCCAATTAGGGTTTTTAACCAATCTTGTGCATCCAATAAGTTGAGTTGTGTCATTGGAATAACATTTAGGTCATTTTCATTCTCCCTATGCTTATTCTTGTCGAATTAGGTATTTAACCAATCTTGTGCATCCAATAAGTTCATTTGTGTCATTGGATTCACATTTAGGTCATTTTCGTCCTCCCTAGGCATATTCTTGTCCAATTAGGGTTTTTAACCAATCTTGTGCATCCAATAGGAGTGTTTATCTCATTGGATGATCAATTAGGTCACTTTGATCCTCCCTAGGCTTATTCTTGTCCAATTAGGGTTTTTAACCAGTCTTGTGCATCCAATAAGTTCATTTGTGTCATTGGATTAACATTTAGGTCATTTTCGTCCTCCCTAGGCATATTCTTGTCAAATTAGGGTTTTTAACCAATCTTGTGCATCCAATAGGTGTGTTTGTGTCATTGGATGATCAATTAGGTCATTTTCGTCTTCCCTAGGCTTATTCTTGTCCAATTAGGGTTTTTAACCAATCTTGTGCATCCAATAAGTTCATTTATGTCATTGGATGATCAATTAGGTCATTTTCGTCCTCCCTAGGCATGTTCTTGTCCAACTAGGGTTTTTAACCAATCTTGTGCATCCAATAGGTGTGTTTGTGTCATTGGATGATCAATTAGGTCATTTTCGTCCTCCCTAGGCTTATTCTTGTCCAATTAGGGTTTTTAACCAATCTTGTGCATCCAATAAGTTTGTTTGTGTCATTGAATTAATATTTAGGTCATTTTCGTCCTCCCTAGACATATTCTTGTCCAATTAGGGTTTTTAACCAATCTTGTGCATCCAGTAGGTGTGTTTGTGTCATTGGATGATCAATTAGGTCATTTTCGTCCTCCCTAGGCTTATTCTTGTCCAATTAGGGTTTTTAACCAATCTTGTGAATCCAATAAGTTCATTTGTGTCATTGGATTAACATTTAGGTCATTTTCGTCCTCCCTAGGCATATTCGTGTCCAATTAGGGTTTTTAACCAATCTTGTGCATCCAATAGGCGTGTTTGTGTCATTGGATGATCTATTAGGTTATTTTCGTCCTCCCTAGGCTTATTCTTGTCCAATTAGGGTTTTTAACCAATCTTGTGCATCCAATAAGTTGAGTTGTGTCATTGGATTAACATTTAGGTCATTTTCGTTCTCCCTAGGCTTATTCTTGTCCAATTAGGGTTTTTAACCAATCTTGTGCATCAAATAGGTGTGTTTGTGTCATTGGATGATCAATTAGGTCATTTTCGTCCTCCCTAGGCATATTCTTGTCCAATTAGGGTTTTTAACCAATCTTGTGCTTCCAATAGGTGTGTTTGTGTCATTGGATGATCAATTAGGTCATTTTCGTCCTGCCTAGGCATATTCTTGTCCAATTAGGGTTTTTAACCAATCTTGTGCATCCAATAGGTGTGTTTGTGTCATTGGATGATCAATTAGGTCATTTTCGTCCTCCCTAGGCTTATTCTTGTCCAATTAGGGTTTTTAACCAATCTTGTGCATCCAATAAGTTCATTTGTGTCATTGGATGATGCATTAGGTCATTTTCGTCCTCCCTAGGCATATTCTTGTCCAACTAGGGTTTTTAAACAATCTTGTGCATCCAATAGGTGTGTTTGTGTCATTGGATGATCAATTAGGTCATTTTCGTCCTCCCTAGGCTTATTCTTGTCCAATTAGGGTTTTTAACCAATCTTGTGCATCCAATAGGTGTGTTTGTGTCATTGGATGATCAATTAGGTCATTTTCGTCCTCCCTAGGCTTATTCTTGTCCAATTAGGGTTTTTAACCAATCTTGTGCATCCAATAGGTCTGTTTGTGTCATTGAATGATCAATTAGGTTATTTTCGTCCTCCCTAGGCTTATCTTTGTCCAATTAGGGTTTTTAACCAATCTTGTGCAGCCAATAAGTTTGTTTGTGTCGTTGAATTAATATTTAGGTCATTTTTGTCCTCCCTAGGCATATTCTTGTCCAATTAGGGTTTTTAACCAATCTTGTGCATCCAATAAGTTCATTTGTGTCATTAGATTAACATTTAGGTCATTTTCGTCCGCCCTAGGCATATTCTTGTCCAATTAGGGTTTTTAACCAATCTTGTGCATCCAATAGGTGTGTTTGTGTCATTGGATGATCAATTAAGTTATTTTCGTCCTCCTTAGGCTTATTCTTGTCCAATTAGGGTTTTTAACCAATCTTTTGCATCCAATAAGTTGAGTTGTATCATTGGATTAACATTTAGGTCATTTTCGTCCTCCCTAGGCTTATTCTTGTCCAATTAGGGTTTTTAACCAATCTTGTGCATCCAATAGGTGTGTTTGTGTCATTGGATGATCAATTAGGTCATTTTCGTCCTCCCTAGGCTTATTCTTGTCCAATTAGGGTTTTTAACCAATCTCGTGTATCCAATAAGTTGAGTTGTGTCATTGGATTAACATTTAGGTCATTTTCGTCCTCCCTAGGCTTATTCTTGTCCAATTAGGGTTTTTAACCAATCTTGTGCATCCAATAGGTGTGTTTGTGTCATTGGATGATCAACTAGGTAATTTTCGTCCTCCCTAGGCTTATTCTTGTCCAATTAGGGTTTTTAACCAATCTTGTGCATCCAATAGGTGTGTTTGTGTCTTTGGATGATCAATTTAGGTCATTTTCGTCCTCCCTAGGCATATTCTTGTCCAATTAGGGTTTTTAACCAATCTTGTGCATCCAATAGGTGTGTTTGTGTCATTGGATGATCAATTAGGTCATTTTCGTCCTCCCTAGGCTTATTCTTGTCCAATTAGGGTTTTTAACCAATCTTGTACATCTAATTAGTTCATTTGTGTCATTGGATTAACATTTAGGTCATTTTCGTCCTCCCTAGGCATATTCTTGTCCAATTAGGGTTTTTAACCAATCTTGTGCATCCAATAGGTGTGTTTGTGTCATTGGATGATCAATTAGGTCATTTTCGTCCTCCCTAGGCTTATTCTTGTCCAATTAGGGTTTTTAACCAATCTTGTACATCCAATAAGTTTATTTGTGTCATTGGATTAACAGTTAGGTCATTTTCGTCCTCCCTAGGCATATTCTTGTCCAATTAGGGTTTTTAACCAATCTTGTGCTTCCAATAGGTGTGTTTGTGTCATTGAATGATCAATTAGGTCATTTTCGTCCTCCCCAGGCTTATTCTTGTCCAATTAGAGTTTTTAACCAATCTTGTGTATCCAATAACTTTGTTTGTGTCATTGAATTAATATTTAGGTCATTTTCGTCCTCCCTAGGCATATTCTTGTCCAATTAGGGTTTTTAACCAATCTTGTGCATCCAATAGGTGTGTTTGTGTCATTGGATGATCAATTAGGTCATTTTCGTCCTCCCTAGGCTTATTCTTGTCCAATTAGGGTTTTTAACCAATCTTGTGCATCCAATAACTTTGTTTGTGTCGTTGAATTAATATTTAGGTCATTTTCGTCCTCATTAGGCATATTCTTGTCCAATTAGGGTTTTTAACCAATCTTGTGCATCCAATAGGTGTGTTTGTGTCATTGGATGATCAATTAGGTCATTTTCGTCCTCCCTAGGCTTATTCTTGTCCAATTAGGGTTTTTAACCAATCTTGTGCATCCAATAACTTTGTTTGTGTCATTGAATTAATATTTAGGTCATTTTCGTCCTCCCTAGGCATATTCTTGTCCAATTAGGGTTTTTAACCAATCTTGTGCATCCAATAGGTGTGTTTGTGTCATTGGATGATCAATTAGGTCATTTTCGTTCCCCCTAGGCTTATTCTTGTCCAATTAGGGTTTTTCACCAATCTTGTGCATCCAATAACTTTGTTTGTGTCATTGAATTAATATTTAGGTCATTTTCGTCCTCCCTAGGCATATTCTTGTCCAATTAGGGTTTTTAACCAATCTTGTGCATCCAATAGGTGTGTTTGTGTCATTGGATGATCAATTAGGTCATTTTCGTCCTCCCTAGGCTTATTCTTGTCCAATTAGGGTTTTTAACCAATCTTGTGCATCCAATAACTTTGTTTGTGTCATTGAATTAATATTTAGGTCATTTTCGTCCTCCCTAGGCATATTCTTGTCCAATTAGGGTTTTTAACCAATCTTGTGCATCCAATAGGTGTGTTTGTGTCATTGGATGATCAATTAGGTCATTTTCGTCCTCCCTAGGCTTATTCTTGTCCAATTAGGGTTTTTAACCAATCTTGTTCATCCAATAGGTGTGTTTGTGTCAATGGATGATCAATTAGGTCGTTTTCGTCGTCCCTAGGCTTATTCATGTCCAATTAGGGTTTTTAACCAATCTTGTGCATCCAATAGGTGTGTTTGTGTCATTGGATGATCAATTAGGTCATTTTCGTCCTACCTAGACTTATTCTTGTCAAATTAGGGTTTTTAATCAATCTTGTGCATCCAATAACTTTGTTTGTGTCATTGAATTAATATTTAGGTCATTTTCGTCCTCCCTAGGCATATTCTTGTCCAATTAGGGTTTTTAACCAATCTTGTGCATCCAATAGGTGTGTTTGTGTCATTGGATGATCAATTAGGTCATTTTCGTCCTCCCTAGGCTTATTCTTGTCCAATTAGGGTTTTTAACCAATCTTCTGCATCCGATAAGTTTGTTTGTGTCATTGAATTAATATTTAGGTCATTTTCGTCCTCCCTAGACATATTCTTGTCCAATTAGGGTTTTTAACCAATCTTGTGCATCCAATAGGTGTGTTTGTGTCATTGGATGATCAATTAGGTCATTTTCGTCCTCCCTAGGCTTATTCTTGTCCAATTAGGGTTTTTAACCAATCTTGTGCATCCAATAACTTTGTTTGTGTCATTGAATTAATATTTAGGTCATTTTCCTCCTCCCTAGGCATATTCTTTTCCAATTAGGGTTTTTAACCAATCTTGTGCATCCAATAGATGTGTTTGTGTCATTGGATGATCAATTAGGTCATTTTCGTCCTCCCTAGGCTTATTCTAGTCCAATTGGGGTTTTTAACCAATCTTGTGCATCCAATAGGTGTGTTTGTGTCATTGGATGATCAATTAGGTCATTTTCGTCCTCCCTAGGCTTATTCTTGTCCAATTAGGGTTTTTAACCAATCTTGTGCATCCAATAGTTCATTAGTGTCATTGGATGATCAATTAGGTCATTTTCGTCCTCCCTAGGCTTATTCTTGTCCAATTAGGGTTTTTAACCAATCTTGTGCATCCAATAGGTGTGTTTGTGTCATTGGATGATCAATTAAGTCATTTTCATCCTCCCTAGGCTTATTGTTGTCCAATTGGGGTTTTTAACAAATCTTGTGCATCCAATAGGTGTGTTTGTGTCATTGGATGATCAATTAGGTCATTTTCGTTCTCCCTAGGCTTATTCTTGTCCAATTAGGGTTTTTAACCAATCTTGTGCATCCAATAAGTTTGTTTGTGTCATTGAATTAATATTTAGGTCATTTTCGTCCTCCCTAGGCATATTCTTGTCCAATTAGGGTTTTTAACCAATCTTGTGCATCCAATAGGTGTGTTTGTGTCATTGGATGATCAATTAGGTCATTTTCGTCCTCCCTAGGCTTATTCTTGTCCAATTAGGGTTTTTAACCAATCTTGTGCATCCAATAAGTTTGTTTGTGTCATTGAATTAATATTTAGGTCATTTTCTTCCTCCCTAGGCATCATCTTGTCCAATTAGGGTTTTTAACCAATCTTTTGCATCCAATAGCTGTGTTTGTGTCATTGGATGATCAATTAGGCCCTTTTCATCCTCCATAGGCTTATTCTTGTCCAATTAGGGTTTTTAACCAATCTTGTGCATCCAATATGTTCATTAGTGTCATTGGATGATCAATTAGGTCATTTTCGTCCTCTCTAGGCATGTTCTTGTCCAACTAGGGTTTTTAACCAATCTTGTGCATCCAATAGGTGTGTTTGTGTCATTGGATGATCAATTAGGTCATTTTCGTCATCCGTAGGCTTATTCTTGTCGAATTAGGGTTTTTAACCAATCTTGTGCATCCAATAAGTTGAGTTGTGTCATTGGATTAACATTTAGGTCATTTTCGTTCTCCCTAGGCTTATTCTTGTCCAATTAGGGTTTGTAACCAATCTTGTGCATCCAATAGGTGTGTTTGTGTCATTGGATGATCAATTAGGTCATTTTCGTCATCCCTAGGCTTATTCTTGTCCAATTAGGGTTTTTAACCAATCTTGTGCATCCAATAAGTTCATTTGTGTCATTGGATTAACATTTAGGTCATTTTCGTCCTCCCTAGGCATATTCTTGTCCAATTACGGTTTTTAACCAATCTTGTGCATCCAATAGGTGTGTTTGATTCATTGGATGATCAATTAGGTTATTTTCGTCCTCCCTAGGTTTATTCTTGTCCAATTAGGGTTTTTAACCAATCTTGTGCATCCAATAAGTTGAGTTGTGTCATTGGATTAACATTTAGGTCATTTTCGTTCTCCCTAGGCTTATTCTTGTCCAATTAGGGTTTTTAACCAATCTTGTGCATCCAATAAGTTCATTAGTGTCATTGGATGATCAATTAGGTCATTTTCGTCCTCCATAGGCATGTTCTTGTCCAACTAGGGTTTTTAACCAATCTTGTGCATCCAATAGGTGTGTTTGTGTCATTGGATGATCAATTAGGTCATTTTCGTCCTCCCTAGGCTTATTCTTGTCCAATTAGGGTTTTTAACCAATCTTGTGCATCCAATAGGTGTGTTTGTGTCATTGGATGATCAATTAGGTCATTTTCGTCCTCCCTAGGCATATTCTTGTCCAGTTAGGGTTTTTAACCAAACTTGTGCATCCAATAGGTGTGTTTGTGTCATTGGATGATCAATTAGGTCATTTTCGTCCTCCCTAGGCTTATTCTTGTCCAATTAGGGTTTTTAACCAATCTTGTGCATCCAATAAGTTGAGTTGTGTCATTGGATTAACATTTAGGTCATTTTCGTTCTCCCTAGGCTTATTCTTGTCCAATTAGGGTTTTTAACCAATCTTGTGCATCCAATAAGTTCATTTGTGTTATTGGATTAACATTTAGGTCATATTCGTCCTCCCTAGGCATATTCTAGTCCAATTAGGCTTTTTAACCAATCTTGTGCATCCAATAGGTGTGTTTGTGTCATTGGATGATCAATTAGGTCATTTTCGTCCTCCTTAGGCTTATTCCTATCCAATTAGGGTTTTTAACCAATCTTGTGCATCCAATAAGTTTGTTTGTGTCATTGAATTAATATTTAGGTCATTTTCGTCCTCCCTAGGCATATTCTTGTCCAATTAGGGTTTTTAACCAATCTTGTGCATCCAATAGGTGTGTTTGTGTCATTGGATGATCAATTAGGTCATTTTCGTCCTCCCTAGGCATATTCTTGTCCAATTAGGGTTTTTAACCAATCTTGTGCATCCAATAAGTTCATTTGTGTCATTGGATTAACATTTAGGTCATATCCGTCCTCCCTGGGCATATTCTTGTCCAATTAGGGTTTTTAACCAATCTTGTGTACCAATAGGTGTGTTTGTGTCATTGGATGATCAATTAGGCCATTTTCGTTCTCCCTAGGCTTATTCTTGTCCAATTAGGGTTTTTTACCAATCTTGTGCATCCAATAAGTTCATTTGTGTTATTGGATTAACATTTAGGTCATATTCGTCCTCCCTAGGCATATTCTTGTCCAATTAGGGTTTTTAACCAATCTTGTGCATCCAATAGGTGTGTTTGTGTCATTGGATGTTCAATTAGGTCATTTTCGTCCTCCCTAGGCTTATTCTTGTCCAATTAGGGTTTTTAACCAATCTTGTGCATCCAATAAGTTGAGTTGTGTCATTGGATTAACATTTAGGTCATTTTCGTTCTCCCTAGGCTTATTCTTGTCCAATTAGGGTTTTTAACCAATCTTGTGCAACCAATAAGTTCATTTGTGTCATTGGATGATCAATTAGGTCATTTTCGTCCTCCCTAGGCATATTCTTGTCCAATTAGGGTTTTTAACCAATCTTGTGCATCCAATAGGTGTGTTTGTGTCATTGGATGATCAATTAGGACATTTTCGTCCTCCCTAGGCATATTCTTGTCCAATTAGGGTTTTTAACCAATCTTGTACATCCAATAGGTGTGTTTGTGTCATTGGATGATCAATTAGGTCATTTTCGTCCTCCCTGGGCTTATTCTTGTCCAATTAGAGTTTTTAACCAATCTTGTGCATCCAATAGGTGTGTTTGTGTAATTGGATGATCAATTAGGTCATTTTCGTCCTCCCAAGGCTTATTCATGTCCAATTAGGGTTTTTAACCAATCTTGTGCATCCAATAAGTTCATTTGTGTCATTGGATTAACATTTAGGTCATTTTCGTCCTCCCTATGCATATTCTTGTCCAATTAGGGTTTTTAACCAATCTTGTGCATCCAATAGGTGTGTTTGTGTCATTGGATGATCAATTAGGTCATTTTCGTCCTCCCTAGGCTTATTCTTGTCCAATTAGGGTTTTTAACCAATCTTGTGCATCCAATAACTTTGTTTGTGTCATTGAATTAATATTTAGGTCATTTTCCTCCTCCCTAGGCATATTCTTGTCCAATTATGGTTTTTAACCAATCTTGTGCATCCAATAAGTTCATTTGTGTCATTGGATGATGAATTAGGTCATTTTCGTCCTCCCTAGGCATATTCTTGTCCAACTAGGGTTTTTAACCAATCTTGTGCATCCAATAGGTGTGTTTGTGTCATTGGATGATCAATTAGGTCATTTTCGTCCTCCCTAGGCTTATTCTTGTCCAATTAGGGTTTTTAACCAATCTTGTGCATCCAATAAGTTCATTTGTGTCATTGGATGATCAATTAGGTCATTTTCGTCCTCCCTAGGCATATTCTTGTCCAACTAGGGTTTTAAACCAATCTTGTGCATTCAATAGGTGAGTTTGTTTCATTGGATGATCAATTAGGTCATTTTCGTCCTCCCTAGTCTTATTCTTGTCCAATTTGGGTTTTTAACCAATCTTGTGCATCCAATAGGTGTGTTTGTGTCATTCGATGATCAATTAGGTCATTTTCGTCCTCCCTAGGCATGTTCTTGTCCAATTAGGGTTTTTAACCAATCTTGTGCATCCAATAGGTGTGTTTGTGTCATTGGATGATCAATTAGGTCATTTTCGTCCTCCCTAGGCTTATTCTTGTCCAATTAGGGTTTTTAACCAATCTTGTGCATCCAATAAGTTCATTTGTGTCATTGGATGATCAATTAGGTCATTTTCGTCCTCCCTAGGCATATTCTTGTCCAACTAGGGTTTTAAACCAATGTTGTGCATCTAATAGGTGTGTTTGTGTCATTGGATGATCAATTAGGTCATTTTCGTACTCCCTAGGCTTATTCTTGTCCAATTAGGGTTTTTAACCAATCTTGTGCATCCAATAAGTTCATTTGTGTCATTGGATTAACATTTAGGTCATTTTCGTCCTCCCTAGGCATATTCTTGTCCAACTAGGGGTTTAAACCAATCTTATGCATCCAATAGGTGTGTTTGTCTCATTGGATGATCAATTAGGTCATTTTCGTCATCCCTAGGCTTATTCATGTCGAATTAGGGTTTTTAACCAATCTTGTGCATCCAATAAGTTTGTTTGTGTCATTGAATTAATATTTAGGTCATTTTCGTCCTCCCTAGGCATATTCTTGTCCAATTAGGGTTTTTAACCAATCTTGTGCATCCAATAGGTGTGTTTGTGTCATTGGATGATCAATTAGGTCATTTTCGTCCTCCCTAGGCTTATTCTTGTCCAATTAGGGTTTTTAACCAATCTTGTGCATCCAATAACTTTGTTTGTGTCATTGAATTAATATTTAGGTCATTTTCGTCCTCCCTAGGCATATTCTTGTCCAATTAGGGTTTTTAACCAATCTTGTGCATCCAATAGGTGTGTTTGTGTCATTGGATGATCAATTAGGTCATTTTCGTTCCCCCTAGGCTTATTCTTGTCCAATTAGGGTTTTTCACCAATCTTGTGCATCCAATAACTTTGTTTGTGTCATTGAATTAATATTTAGGTCATTTTCGTCCTCCCTAGGCATATTCTTGTCCAATTAGGGTTTTTAACCAATCTTGTGCATCCAATAGGTGTGTTTGTGTCATTGGATGATCAATTAGGTCATTTTCGTCCTCCCTAGGCTTATTCTTGTCCAATTAGGGTTTTTAACCAATCTTGTGCATCCAATAACTTTGTTTGTGTCATTGAATTAATATTTAGGTCATTTTCGTCCTCCCTAGGCATATTCTTGTCCAATTAGGGTTTTTAACCAATCTTGTGCATCCAATAGGTGTGTTTGTGTCATTGGATGATCAATTAGGTCATCTTCGTCCTCCCTAGGCTTATTCTTGTCCAATTAGGGTTTTTAACCAATCTTGTGCATCCAATAGGTGTGTTTGTGTCATTGGATGATCAATTAAGTCATTTTCGTTCTCCCTAGGCTTATTCTTGTCCAATTAGGGTTGTTTACCAATCTTGTGCATCCAATAAGTTCATTTGTGTTATTGGATTAACATTTAGGTCATATTCGTCATCCCTTGGCATATTCTTGTCCAATTAGGGTTTTTAACCAATCTTGTGCATCCAATAGGTGTGATTGTGTCATTGGATGATCAATTAGGTCATTTTCGTCCTCCCTAGGCATATTCTTGTCCAATTAGGGTTTTTAACCAATCTTTTGCATCCAATAGGCGTGTTTGTGTCATTGGATGATCAATTAGGTCATTTTCGTCCTCCCTAGGCTTATTCTTGTCCAATTAGGGTTTTTAACCAATCTTGTGTATCCAATAAGTTCATTAGTGTCATTGGATGATCAATTAGGTCATTTTCGTCCTCCCTAGGCTTATTCTTGTTCAACTAGGCTTTTTAACCAATCTTGTGCATCTAATAGGTGTGTTTGTGTCATTGGATGATCAATTAGGTCATTTACGTCCTCCCTAGGCTTATTCTTGTACAGTTAGGGTTTTTAACCAATCTTGTGCATCCAATAAGTTGAGTTGTGTCATTGGATTAACATTTAGGTCATTTTCATTCTCCCTAGGCTTATTCTTGTCGAATTAGGTATTTAACCAATCTTGTGCATCCAATAAGTTCATTTGTGTCATTGGATTCACATTTAGGTCATTTTCGTCCTCCCTACGCATATTCTTGTCCAATTAGGGTTTTTAACCAATCTTGTGCATCCAATAGGAGTGTTAATCTCATTGGATGATCAATTAGGTCACTTTGATCCTCCCTAGGCTTATTCTTGTCCAATTAGGGTTTTTAACCAGTCTTGTGCATCCAATAAGTTCATTTGTGTCATTGGATTAACATTTAGGTCATTTTCGTCCTCCCTAGGCATATTCTTGTCCAATTAGGGTTTTTAACCAATCTTGTGCATCCAATAGGTGTGTTTGTGTCATTGGATGCTCAATTAGGTCATTTTCGTCTTCCCTTGGCTTATTCTTGTCCAATTAGGGTTTTTAACCAATCTTGTGCATCCAATAAGTTCATTTATGTCATAGGATGATCAATTAGGTCATTTTCGTCCTCCCTAGGCATGTTCTTGTCCAACTAGGGTTTTTAACCCATCTTGTGCATCCAATTGGTGTGTTTGTGTCATTGGATGATCAATTAGGTCATTTTCGTTCTCCCTAGGCTTATTCTTGTCCAATTAGGGTTTTTAACCAATCTTGTGCATCCAATTAGTTCATTAGTGTCATTGGATGATCAATTAGGTCATTTTCGTCCTCCCTAGGCTTATTCTTGCCCAATTAGGGTTTTTAACCAATCTTGTGCATCCAATCGGTGTGTTTGTGTCATTGGTTGATCAATTAAGTCATTTTCGTCCTCCCTAGGCTTATTGTTGTCCAATTAGGGTTTTTAACCAATCTTGTGCATCCAATAGGTGTGTTTGTGTCGTTGGATGATCAATTAGGTCATTTTCGTCATCCCTAGGCTTATTCTTGTCCAATTAGGGTTTTTAACCAATCTTGTGCATCCAATAAGTTTGTTTGTGTCATTGAATTAATATTTTGGTCATTTTCGTCCTCCCTAGGCATATTCTTGTCCAATTAGGGTTTTTAACCAATCTTGTGCATCCAATAGGTGTGTTTGTGTCATTGGATGTTCGATTAGGTCATTTTCGTCCTCCCTAGGCTTATTCTTGTCCAATTAGGGTTTTTAACCAATCTTGTGCATCCAATAACTTTGTTTGTGTCATTGAATTAATATTTAGGTCATTTTCGTCCTCCCTAGGCATATTATTGTCCAATTAGGGTTTTTAACCAATCTTGTGCATCCAATTGGTGTGTTTGTGTCATTGGATGATCAATTAGGTCATTTTCGTCCTCCCTAGGCTTTTTCTTGTCCAATTAGGGTTTTTAACCAATCTTGTGCATCCAATAGGTGTGTTTGTGTCATTGGATGATCAATTAGGTCATTTTCGTCCTCCATAGGCTTATTCTTGTGCAATTAGGGTTTTTAACCAATCTTGTGCATCCAATAGGTGTGTTTGTGTCATTGGATGATCAATTAGGTCATTTTCGTCCTCCCTAGGCATATTCTTGTCCAGTTAGGGTTTTTAACCAATCTTGTGCATCCAATAGGTGTATTTGTGTCATTGGATGATCAATTAGGTTATTTTCGTCCTCCCTAGGCTTATTCTTGTCCAATTAGGGTTTTTAACCAATCTTGTGCATCCAATAGGTGTGTTTGTGTCATTGGATGATCAATTAGGTCATTTTCGTCCTGCCTAGGTATATTCTTGTCCAATTAGAGTTTTTAACCAATCTTGTGGATCCAATAGGTGTGTTTGTGTCATTAGATGATCAATTAGGTCATTTTCGTCCTCCCTTTGCATATTCTTGTCCAATTAGGGTTTTTAACCAATCTTGTGCTTCCAATAGATGTGTTTGTGTCATTGGATGATCAATTAGGTCATTTTCGTCCTCCCTAGGCATATTCTTGTCCAATTAGGGTTTTTAACCAATCTTGTGCATCCAATAGGTGTGTTTGTGTCATTGGATGATCAATTAGGTCATTTTCGTCCTCCATAGGCTTATTCTTGTGCAATTATGGTTTTTAACCAATCTTGTGCATCCAATAGGGGTGTTTGTATCATTGGATGATCAATTAGGTCTTTCTCGTCCTCCATAGGCTTGTTCTTGTCCAATTAGGGTTTTTAACCAATCTTGTGCATCCAATAGGTGTATTTGTGTCATTGGATGATCAATTAGGTTATTTTCGTCCTCCCTAGGCTTATTCTTGTCCAATTAGAGTTTTTAACCAATCTTGTGCATCCAATAGGTGTGTTTGTGTCATTGGATGATCAATTAGGTCATTTTCGTCCTCCCTAGGCATATTCTTGTCCAATTAGGGGTTTTAACCAATCTTGTGCATCCAATAGGTGTGTTTGTGTCATTGGATGATCAATTAGGTCATTTTCCTCCTCCCTAGGCATATTCTTGTCCAATTAGGATTTTTAACCAATCTTGTGCATCCAATAGGTGTGTTTGTGTCATTGGATGATCAATTAGGTCATTTTCGTCCTCCCTAGGCTTATTCTTGTCCAATTAGGGTTTTTAACCAATCTTGTGCATCCAATAAGTTCATTTGTGTCATTGGATGATCAATTAGGTCATTTTCGTCCTCCCTAGGCTAATTCTTGTCCAATTAGGGTTTTTAACCAATCTTGTGCATCCAATAGGTGTGTTTGTGTCATTGGATGATCAATTAGGTCATTTTCGTCCTCCTTAGGCTTATTCTTGTCCAATTAGGACTTTTAACCAATCTTGTGCATCCAATAACTTTGTTTGTGTCATTGAATTAATATTTAGGTCATTTTCGTCCTCCCTAGGCATATTCTTGTCCAATTAGGGTTTTTAACCAATCTTGTGCATCCAATAGGTGTGTTTGTGTCATTGGATGATCAATTAGGTCATTTTCGTCCTCCCTAGGCTTATTCTTGTCCAATTAGGGTTTTTAACCAATCTTGTGCATCCAATAGGTGTGTTTGTGTCATTGGATGATCAATTAGGTCATTTTCGTCCTTCCTAGGCTTATTCTTGTCCCATTAGGGTTTTTAACCAATCTTGTGCATCCAATAAGTTCATTTGTGTCATTGGATTAACATTTAGGTCATTTTCGTCCTCCCTAGGCATATTCTTGTCCAACTAGGGTTTTTAACCAATCTTGTGCATCCAATAGGTGTGTTTGTGTCATTGGATGATCAATTAGGTCATTTTCGTCCTCCCTAGGCTTATTCTTGTCCAATTAGGGTTTTTAACCAATCTTGTGCATCCAATAGGTGTGTTTGTGTCATTGGATGATCAATTAGGTCATTTTCGTCCTCCCTGGGCTTATTCTTGTCCAATTAGAGTTTTTAACCAATCTTGTGCATCCAATAGGTGTGTTTGTGTCATTGGATGATCAATTAGGTCATTTTCGTCCTCCCTAGGCTTATTCTTGTCCAATTAGGGTTTTTAACCAATCTTGTGCATCCAATAGGTGTGTTTGTGTCATTGGATGATCAATTAGGTCATTTTCGTCCTCCCTAGGCTTATTCTTTTCCAATTAGGGTTTTTAACCAATCATGTGCATCCAATAAGTGTGTTTGTGTCATTGGATGATCAATTAGGTCATTTTCGTCCTCACTAGGCATATTCTTGTCCAACTAGGGTTTTAAACCAATCTTGTGCATCCAATAGGTGTGTTTGTGTCATTGGATGATCAATTAGGTCATTTTCGTCCTCCCTAGGCTTATTCTTGTCCAATTAGGGTTTTTAACCAATCTTGTGCATCCAATAGGTGTGTTTGTGTCATTGGATGATCAATTAGGTCATTTTCGTCCTCCCTAGGCTTATTCTTGTCCAATTAGGGTTTTTAACCAATCTTGTGCATCCAATAGGTGTGTTTGTGCTATTGGATGATCAGTTAGGTCATTTTCGTCCTCCCTATGCATATTCTTGTCCAATTAGGGTTTTTAACCAATCTTGTGCATCCAATAGGTGTGTTTGTGTCATTGGATGATCAATTAGGTCATTTTCGTCCTCCCTAGGCTTATTCTTGTCCAATTAGGGTTTTTAACCAATCTTGTGCATCCAATAGGTGTGTTTGTGTCATTGGATGATCAATTAGGTCATTTTCGTCCTCCCTAGGCTTATTCTTGTCCAATTAGGGTTTTTAACCAATCTTTTGCATCCAATAGGTGTGTTTGTGTCATTGGATGACCAATTAGGTCATTTTCGTCCTCCCAAGGCATATTCTTGTCCAATTAGGGTTTTTAACCAATCTTGTGCATCCCATAGGTGTGTTTGTGGCAATGGATGATCAATTAGGTCATTTTCGTCCTCCCTAGGCTTATTCTTGTCCAATTAGGGTTTTTAACCAATCTTGTGCATCCAATAGGTGTGTTTGTGTCATTGGATGATCAATTAGGTCATTTTCGTCCTCCCTAGGCTTATTCTTGTCCAATTAGGGTTTTTAACCAATCTTGTGCATCCAATAAGTTTGTTTGTGTCATTGAATTAATATTTAGCTCATTTTCGTCCCCCCTAAGCATATTCTTGTCCAATTAGGGTTTTTAACCAATCTTGTGCATCCAATAGGTGTGTTTGTGTCATTGGATGATCAATTAGGTCATTTTCGTCCTCCCTAGGCATATTCTTGTCCAATTAGGGTTTTTAACCAATCTTGTGCATCCAATAGGTGTATTTGTGTCATTGGATGATCAATTAGGTTATTTTCGTCCACCCTAGGCTTATTCTTGTCCAATTAGAGTTTTTAACCAATCTTGTGCATCCAATAAGTTCATTTGTGTCATTGGATTAACATTTATGTCATTTTCGTCCTCCCTAGGCATATGCTTGTCCAATTAGGGTTTTTAACCAATCTTGTGCATCCAATAGGTGTATTTGTGGTAGTGGATGATCAATTAGGTTATTATCGTCCTCCCTAGGCATATTCTTGTCCAATTAGGGTTTTTAACCAATCTTGTGCATCCAGTAGGTGTATTTGTGTCATTGGATGATCAATTATGTTATTTTCGTCCTCCCTAGGCTTATTCTTGTCCAATTAGAGTTTTTAACCAATCTTGTGCATCCAATAAGTTCATTTGTGTCATTGGATTAACATTTAGGTCATTTTCGTCCTCCCTAGGCATATTCTTGTCCAATTAGGATTTTTAACCAATCTTGTGCATCCAATAGGTGTATTTGTGTCATTGGATGATCAATTAGGTTATTTTCGTCCTCCCTAGGCTTATTCTTGTCCAATTAGGGTTTTTAACCAATCTTGTGCATCCAATAGGTGTGTTTGTGTCATTGGATGATCAATTAGGTTATTTTCGTCCTCCCTAGGCATATTCTTGTCCAATTAGGGTTTTTAACGAATCTTGTGCATCCAATAGGTGTGTTTGTGTCATTGGATGATCAATTAGGTCATTTTCGTCCTCCGTAGGCTTATTCTTGTCCAATTAGGGTTTTTAACCAATCTTGTGCATCCAATAAGTTGAGTTGTGTCATTGGATGATCAATTAGGTCATTTTCGTCCTCCCTAAGCTTATTCTTGTCCAATTAGGGTTATTAACCAATCTTGTGCATCCAATAGGTGTGTTTGTGTCATTGGATGATCAATTTGGTCATTTTCGTCCTCCCTAGGCTTATTCTTGTCCAATTAGGGTTTTTAACCAATCTTGTGCATCCAATAAGTTGAGTTGTGTCATTGGATTAACATTTAGGTCATTTTCATCCTCCCTAGGCTTATTCTTGTCCAATTAGGGTTTTTAACCAATCTTGTGCATCCTATAAGTTGAGTTGTGTCATTGGATTAACATTTAGGTCATTTTCGTCTTCCCTAGGCTTATTCTTGTCCAATTAGGGTTTTTAACCAATCTTGTGCATCCAATAAGTTCATTTGTGTCATTGGATGATCAATTAGGTCATTTTCGTCCTCCCTAGGCATATTCTTGTCCAATTAGGGTTTTTAACCAATCTTGTGCATCCAATAGGTGTGTTTGTGTCATTGGATGATCAATTAGGTCATTTTCGTCCTCCATAGGCTTATTCTTGTGCAATTAGGGTTTTTAACCAATCTTGTGCATCCAATAGGTGTGTTTGTGTCATTGGATGATCAATTAGGTCATTTTCGTCCTCCTTAGGCATATTCTTGTCCAATTAGGGTTTTTAACCAATCTTGTGCATCCAATATGTGTAGTTGTGTCATTGGATGATCAATTAGGTTATTTTCGTCCTCCCTAGGCTTATTCTTGTCCAATTAGAGTTTTTAACCAATCTTGTGCATCCAATAAGTTCATTTGTGTCATTGGATTAACATTTAGGTCATTTTCGTCCTCCCTAGGCATATTTTTGTCCAATTAGGGTTTTTAACCAATCTTGTGCATCCAATAGGTGTATTTGTGGTAGTGGATGATTAATTAGGTTATTTTCGTCCTCCCTAGGCATATTCTTGTCCAATTAGGGTTTTTAACCAATCTTGTGCATCCAATAGGTGTATTTGTGTCATTGGATGATCAATTAGGTTATTTTCGTCCTCCCTAGGCTTATTCTTGTCCAATTAGAGTTTCTATCCAATCTTGTGCATCCAATAAGTTCATATGTGTCATTGGATTAACATTTAGGTCATTTTCGTCCTCCCTAGGCATATTCTTGTCCAATTAGGGTTTTTAACCAATCTTGTGCATCCAATAGGTGTATTTGTGTCATTGGATGATCAATTAGGTTATTTTCGTCCTCCCTAGGCTTATTCTTGTCCAATTAGGGTTTTTAACCAATCTTGTGCATCCAATAGGTGTGTTTGTGTCATTGGATGATCAATTAGGTCATTTTCGTCCTCCCTAGGCATATTCTTGTCCAATTAGGGTTAGTAACCAATCTTGTGCATCCAATAAGTTTGTCTGTTTCATTGAATTAATATTTAGGTAATTTTCGTCCTCCCTAGGCATATTCTTGTTCAATTAGGGTTTTTAACCAATCTTGTGCATCCAATCGGTGTGTTTGTGTCATTGGATGATCAATTATGTCATTTTCGTCCTTCATAGGCTTATTCTTGTCCAATTAGGGTTTTTAACCAATCTTGTGCATCCAATAGGTGTGTTTGTGTCATTGGATGATCAATTAGGTCATTTTCGTCCTCCCTAGGCTTATTCCTGTCCAATTAGGGTTTTTAACCAATCTTGTGCATCCAATAAGTTTGTTTGTGTCATTGAATTAATATTTAGGTCATTTTCGTCCTCCCTAGGCATATTCTTGTCCAATTAGAGTTTTTAACCAATCTTGTGCATCCAATAGGTGTGTTTGTGTCATTGGATGATCAATTAGGTCATTTTCGTCCTCCCTAGGCATATTCTTGTTCAATTAGGGTTTTTAACGAATCTTGTGCATCCAATAGGTGTGTTTGTGTCATTGGATGATCAATTAGGTCATTTTTGTCCTCCCTAGGCTTATTCTTGTCCAATTAGGGTTTTTAACCAATCTTGTGCATCCAATAGGTGTGTTTGTGTCATTGGATGATCAATTAGGTCATTTTCTTCCTCCCTAGGCTTATTCTTGTCCAATTAGGGTTTTTAACCAATCTTGTGCATCCAATAAGTTTATTTATGTCATTGAATTAATATTTAGGTCATTTTCGTTCTCCCTAGGCATATTCTGGTCCAATTAGGGTTTTTAACCAATCTTGTGCATCGAATAGATGTGTTTGTGTCATTGGATGATCAATTAGGTCATTTTCGTCCTGCCTAGGCTTATTCTTGTCCAATTAGGGTTTTTAACCAATCTTGTGCATCCAATAGGTGTGTTTGTGTCATTGGATGATCAATTAGGTCATTTTCGTCCTCCCAAGGCTTATTCTTGTCCAATTAGGGTTTTTAACCAATCTTGTGCATCCAATAAGTTGAGTTGTGTCATTGGATTAACATTTAGGTCATTTTCGTCATCCCTAGGGTTATTCTTGTCCAATTAGGGTTTTTAACCAATCTTGTGCATCCAATAGGTGTGTTTGTGTCATTGGATGATCAATTAGGTCATTTTCGTCCTCCCTAGGCTTATTCTTGTCCAATTAGGGTTTTTAACCAATCTTGTGCATCCAATAAGTTTGTTTGTGTCATTGAATTATTATTTAGGTCATTTTCGTCCTCCCTATGCATATTCTTGTCCAATTAGGGTTTTTAACCAATCTTGTGCATCCAATAGGTGTGTTTGTGTCATTGGATGATCAATTAGGTCATTTTCGTCCTCCCTAGGCTTATTCTTGTCCAATTAGGGTTTTTAACCAATCTTGTGCAGCCAATAAGTTCATTTGTGTCATTGGATGATCAATTAGGTCATTTTCGTCCTCCCTAGGCATATTCTTGTCCAATTAGGGTTTTTAACCAATCTTGTGCATCCAATAGGTGTGTTTGTGTCATTGGATGATCAATTAGGTCATTTTCGTCCTCCCTAGGCTTATTCTTGTCCAATTAGGGTTTTTAACCAATCTTGTGCATCCAATAAGTTCATTTGTGTCATTGGATGATCAATTAGGTCATTTTCGTCCTCCCTAGGCATATTCTTGTCCAGGTAGGGTTTTTAACCAATCTTGTGCATCCAATAGGTGTGTTTGTGTCATTGGATGATCAATTAGGTCATTTTCGTCCTCCCTAGGCATATTCTTGTCCAATTAGGGTTTTTAACCAATCTTGTGCATCCAATAGGTGTGTTTGTGTCATTGGATGATCAATTAGGTCATTTTCGTCCTCCCTAGGCATATTCTTGTCCAATTAGGGTTTTTAACCAATCTTGTGCATCCAATAGGTGTGTTTGTGGCAGTGGATGATCAATTAGGTTATTTTCGTCCTCCCTAGGCTTATTCTTGTCCAATTAGGGTTTTTAACCAATCTTGTGCATCCAATAAGTTGAGTTGTGTCATTGGATTAACATATAGGTCATTTTCGTTCTCCCTAGGCTTATTATTGTCCAATTAGGGTTTTTAACCAATCTTGTGCATCCAATAAGTTCATTTGTGTTATTGGATTAACATTTAGGTCATATTCGTCCTCCCTAGGCATATTCTTGTCCAATTAGGGTTTTTAACCAATCTTGTGCATCCAATAGGTGTGTTTGTGTCAATGGATGAACAATTAGGTCATTTTCGTCCTCCCTAGGCATATTCTTGTCCAATTAGGGTTTTTAACCAATCTTGTGCATCCAATAGGTGTGTTTGTGTCATTGGATGATCAATTAGGTCATTTTCGTCCTCCCTAGGCTTATTCTTGTCCAATTAGGGTTTTTAACCAATCTTGTGCATCCAATAAGTTCATTTGTGTCATTGGATGATCAATTAGGTCATTTTCGTCCTTCCTAGGCATATTCTTGTCAACCTAGGGTTTTAAACCAATCTTGTGCATCCAATAGGTGTGTTTGTGTCATTGGATGATCAATTAGGTCATTTTCGTCCTCCCTAGGCTTATTCTTGTCCAATTAGGGTTTTTAACCAATCTTGTGCATCCAATAGGTGTGTTTGTGTCATTGGATGATCAATTAGGTCATTTTCGTCCTCCCTAGGCTTATTCTTGTCCAATTAGGGTTTTTAACCAATCTTGTGTATCCAATAAGTTCATTTGTGTCATTGGATTAACATTTAGGTCATTTTCGTCCTCCCTAGGCATATTCTTGTCCAATTAGGGTTTTGACCAGTCTTGTGCATCCAATAGGTGTGTTTGTGTCATTGGATGATCAATTAGGTCATTTTCGTCCTCCCTAGGCTTATTCTTGTCCAATTAGGGTTTTTAACCAATCTTGTGCATCCAATAAGTTCATTTGTGTCATTGGATGATCAATTAGGTCATTTTCGTCCTCCCTAGGCATATTCTTGTCCAGTTAGGGTTTTTAACCAATCTTGTGCATCCAATAGGTGTGTTTGTGTCATTGGATGATCAATTAGGTCATTTTCGTCCTCCCTATGCTTATTCTTGTCCAATTAGGGTTTTTAACCAATCTTGTGCATCCAATAAGTTCATTAGTGTCATTGGATGATCAATTAGGTCATTTTCGTCCTCCCTAGGCATATTCTTGTCCAATTAGGGTTTTTAACCAATCTTGTTCATCCAATAGGTGTGTTTGTGTGATTGGATGATCAATTAGGTCATTTTCGTCCTCACTAGGCTTATTCTTGTCTAATTAGGGTTTTTAATCAATCTTGTGCATCCAATAGGTGTGTTTGTGTCATTGGATGATCAATTAGGTCATTTTCGTCCTCCCTAGGCTTATTCTTGTCCAATTAGGATTTTTTACCAATCTTGTACATCCAATAAGTTCATTTGTGTCATTGGATTAACATTTATGTCATTTTCGTCCTCCCTCGGCATATTCTTGTCCAATTAGGGTTTTTAACCAATCTTGTGCATCCAATAGGTGTGTTTGTGTCATTGGATGATCAATTAGGTCATTTTCGTCCTCCCTAGGCTTATTCTTGTCCAATTAGGGTTTTTAACCAATCTTGTGCATCCAATAAGTTGAGTTGTGTCATTGGATTAACATTTAGGTCATTTTCGTTCTCCCTAGGCTTATTCTTGTCCAATTAGGGTTTTTAACCAATCTTGTGCATCCAATAAGTTCATTTGTGTCATTGGATTAACATTTAGGTCATATCCGTACTCGCTAGGCATATTCTTGTCCAATTAGGGTTTTTAACCAATCTTGTGCATCCAATAGGTGTGTTTGTGTCATTGGATGATCAATTAGGTCATTTTCGTCCTCCCTAGGCTTATTCTTGTCCAGTTAGGGTTTTTAACCAATCTTGTGCATCCAATAGGTGTGTTTGTGTCATTGCATGATCAATTAGGTCATTTTCGTCCTCCCTAGGCTTATTCTTGTCCAATTAGAGTTTTTAACCAATCTTGTGCATCCAATAGGTGTATTTGTGTCATTGGATGATCAATTAGGTCATTTTCGTCCTCCCTAGGCATATTCTTGTCCAATTAGGGTTTTTAACCAATCTTGTGCATCCAATAGGTGTATTTGTGTCATTGGATGATCATTTAGGTCATTTTCGTCCTCCCTAGGCATATTCTTGTCCAATTAGGGTTTTTAACCAATCTTGTGCATCCAATAGGTGTGTTTGGGTCATTGGATGATCAATTAGGTCATTTTCGTCCTCCCTAGGCATATTCTTGTCCGATTAGGGTTTTTAACCAATCTTGTGCATCCAATAGGTGTATTTGTGTCATTGGATGATCAATTAGGTTATTTTCGTCCTCCCTAGGCTTATTCTTGTCCAATTAGAGTTTTTAACCAATCTTGTGCATCCAATAGGTGTGTTTGTGTCATTGGATGATCAATTAGGTCATTTTCGTCCTCCCTAGGCATATTCTTGTCCAATTAGGGTTTTTAACCAATCTTGTGCATCCAATAGGTGTATTTGTGTCATTGGATGATCATTTAGGTCATTTTCGTCCTCCCTAGGCATATTCTTGTCCAATTAGGGTTTTTAACCAATCTTGTGCATCCAATAAGTTTGTCTGTTTCATTGAGTTAATATTTAGGTCATTTTCGTCCTCCCTAGGCATATTCTTGTCCAATTAGGGGTTTTAACCAATCTTGTGCATCCAATAGGTGTGTTTGTGTCATTGGATGATCAATTTGGTCATTTTCGTCTTCCGTAGGCTTATTCTTGTCCAATTAGGGTTTTTAACCAATCTTGTGCATTCAATAAGTTAAGTTGTGTCATTGGATGATCAATTAGGTCATTTTCGTCCTCCCTAAGCTTATTCTTGTCCAATTAGGGTTATTAACCAATCTTGTGCATCCAATAGGTGTGTTTGTGTCATTGGATGATCAATTTGGTCATTTTCGTCCTCCCTAGGCTTATTCTTGTCCAATTAGGGTTTTTAACCAATCTTGTGCATCCAATAAGTTGAGTTGTGTCATTGGATTAACATTTAGGTCATTTTCATCCTCCGTAGGCTTATTCTTGTCCAATTAGGGTTTTTAACCAATCTTGTGCATCCAATAAGTTCATTTGTGTCATTGGATGATCAATTAGGTCATTTTCGTCCTCCCTATGCATATTCTTGTCCAATTAGGGTTTTTAACCAATCTTGTGCATCCAATAGGTGTGTTTGTGTCATTGGATGATCAATTAGGTCATTTTCGTCCTCCCTAGGCTTATTCTTGTCCAATTAGGGTTTTTAACCGATCTTGTTCATCCAATAGGTGTGTTTGTGTCATTGGATGATCAATTAGGTCATTTTCGTCCTGCCTAGGTATATTCTTGTCCAATTAGAGTTTTTAACCAATCTTGTGGATCCAATAGGTGTGTTTGTGTCATTGGATGATCAATTAGGTCATTTTCGTCCTCCCTTTGCATATTCTTGTCCAATTAGGGTTTTTAACCAATCTTGTGCTTCCAATAGATGTGTTTGTGTCATTGGATGATCAATTAGGTCATTTTCGTCCTCCCTAGGCATATTCTTGTCCAATTAGGGTTTTTAACCAATCTTGTGCATCCAATAGGTGTGTTTGTGTCATTGGATGATCAATTAGGTCATTTTCGTCCTCCCTAGGCTTATTCTTGCCCGATTAGGGTTTTTAACCAATCTTGTGCATCCAATAGGTGTATTTGTGTCATTGGATGATCAATTAGGTTGTTTTCTTCCTCCCTAGGCTTATTCTTGTCCAATTAGGGTTTTTAACCAATCTTGTGCATCCAATAAGTTGAGTTGTGTCATTGGATGATCAATTAGGTCATTTTCGTCCTCCCTAGGCATATTCTTGTCCGATTAGGGTTTTTAACCAATCTTGTGCATCCAATAGGTGTATTTGTGTCATTGGATGATCAATTAGGTTATTTTCGTCCTCTCTAGGCTTATTCTTGTGCAATTAGAGTTTTTAACCAATATTGTGCATCCAACAGGTGTGTTTGTGGAAATGGATGATCAATTAGGTCATTTTCGTCCTCCCTAGGCATATTCTTGTCCAATTAGGGTTTTTAACCAATCTTGTGCATCCAATAAGTTTGTCTGTTTCATTGAATTAATATTTAGGTCATTTTCGTCCTCCATAGGCATATTCTTGTCCAATTAGGGTTTTTAACCAATCTTGTGCATCCAATAGGTGTGTTTGTGTCATTGGATGATCAATTAGGTCATTTTCGTCTTCCGTAGGCTTATTCTTGTCCAATTAGAGTTTTTAACCAATCTTGTGCATTCAATAAGTTAAGTTGTGTCATTGGATGATCAATTAGGTCATTTTCGTCCTCCCTAAGCTTATTCTTGTCCAATTAGGGTTATTAACCAATCTTGTGCATCCAATAGGTGTGTTTGTGTCATTGGATGATCAATTTGGTCATTTTCGTCCTCCCTAGGCTTATTCTTGTCCAATTAGGGTTTTTAACCAATCTTGTGCATCCAATAAGTTGAGTTGTGTCATTGGATTAACATTTAGGTCATTATCATCCTCCCTAGGCTTATTCTTGTCCAATTAGGGTTTTTAACCAATCTTGTGCATCCAATAAGTTCATTTGTGTCATTGGATGATCAATTAGGTCATTTTCGTCCTCCCTATGCATATTCTTGTCCAATTAGGGTTTTTAACCAATCTTGTGCATCCAATAGGTGTGTTTGTGTCATTGGATGATCAATTAGGTCATTTTCGTCCTCCCTAGGCTTATTCTTGTCCAATTAGGGTTTTTAACCGATCTTGTGCATCCAATAGGTGTGTTTGTGTCATTGGATGATCAATTAGGTCATTTTCGTCCTGCCTAGGTATATTCTTGTCCAATTAGAGTTTTTAACCAATCTTGTGGATCCAATAGGTGTGTTTGTGTCATTAGATGATCAATTAGGTCATTTTCGTCCTCCCTTTGCATATTCTTTTCCAATTAGGGTTTTTAACCAATCTTGTGCTTCCAATAGATGCGTTTGTGTCATTGGATGATCAATTAGGTCATTTTCGTCCTCCCTAGGCATATTCTTGTCCAATTAGGGTTTTTAACCAATCTTGTGCATCCAATAGGTGTATTTGTGTCATTGGATGATCAATTAGGTTATTTTCGTCCTCCCTAGGCTTATTCTTGTCCAATTAGGGTTTTTAACCAATCTTGTGCATCCAATAGGTGTGTTTGTGTCATTGGATGATCAATTAGGTCATTTTCGTCCTCCCTAGGCATATTCTTGTCCTATTAGGGTTTTTAACCAATCTTGTGCATCCAATAAGTTTGTCAGTTTCGTTGAATTAATATTTAGGTCATTTTCGTCCTCCCTAGGCATATTCTTGTCCAATTAGGGTTTTTTACCAATCTTGTGCATCCAATAGGTGTGTTTGTGTCATTGGATGATCAATTAGGTTATTTTCGTCCTCCCTAGGCTTATTCTTGTCCAATTAGGGTTTTTAACCAATCTTGTGCATCCAATAGGTGTGTTTGTGTCATTGGATGATCAATTAGGTCATTTTCGTCCTCCCTAGGCTTATTCTTGTCCAATTACGGTTTTTAACCAATCTTGTGCATCCAATAGGTGTGTTTGTGTCATTGGATGATCAATTAGGACATTTTCGTCCTCCCTAGACATATTCTTGTCCAATTAGGGTTTTTAACCAATCTTGTGCATCCAATAGGTGTGTTTGTGTCATTGGATGATCAATTAGGTCATTTACGTCCTCCCTAGGCATATTCTTGTCCAATTAGGGTTTTTAACCAATTTTGTGCATCTAATAGGTGTGTTTGTGTCATTGGATGATCAATTAGGTCATTTTCGTCCTCCCTAGGCTTATTCTTGTCCAATTAGGGTTTTTAACCAATCTTGTGCATCCGATAAGTTTGTTTGTGTCATTGGATTAATAATTAGGTCATTTTCGTCCTCCCTAGGCTTATTCTTGTCCAATTAGGGTTTTTAACCAATCTTGTGCATCCAATAGGTGTGTTTGTGTCATTGGATGATCAATTAGGTCATTTTCGTCCTCCCTAGGCTTATTCTTGTCCAATTAGGGTTTTTAACCAATCTTGTGCATCCAATAAGTTGAGTTGTGTCATTGGATTAACATTTAGGTCATTTTCGTCCTCAATAGGCTTATTCTTGTCCAATTAGGGTTTTTAACCAATCTTGTGCATTTAATAGGTGTGCTTGTGGCAATGGATGATCAATTAGGTCATTTTCGTCCTCCCTAGGCATATTCTTGTCCAATTAAGGTTTTTCACCAATCTTGTGCATCCAATAGGTGTGTTTGTGTCATTGGATGATCAATTAGGTCATTTTCATCCTCCCTAGGCTTATTCTTGTCCAATTAGGGTTTTTAACCGATCTTGTGCATCCAATAGGTGTGTCTGTGTCATTGGATGATCAATTAGGTCATTTTCGTCCTCCCTTGGCATATTCTTGTCCAATTAGGGTTTTTAACCAATCTTGTGCATCCAATAGGTGTGTTTGTGTCATTGGATGATCAATTAGGTCATTTTCGTCCTCCCTAGGCTTATTCTTGTCCAATTAGGGTTTTTAACCAATCTTGTGCATCCAATAGGTGTGTTTGTGTCATTGGATGATCAATTAGGTCATTTTCGTCCTCCCTAGGCTTATTCTTGTCCAATTAGGGTTTTTAACCAATCTTGTGCATCCAATAGGTGTGTTTGTGGCAGTGGATGATCAATTAGGTCATTTTCGTCCTCCCTAGGCTTATTCTTGTCCAATTAGGGTTTTTAACCAATCTTGTGCATCCAATAGGTGTGTTTGTGTCATTGGATGATCAATTAGGTCATTTTCGTCCTCCCTAGGCTTATTCTTGTCCAATTAGGGTTTTTAACCAATCTTGTGTATCCAATAGGTTTGTTTGTGTCATTGAATTAATATTTAGGTCATTTTCGTCCTCCCTAGGCATATTCTTGTCCAATTAGGGTTTTTAACCAATCTTGTGCATCCAATAGGTGTGTTTGTGTCATTGGATGATCAATTAGGTCATTTTCGTCCTCCCTAGGCTTATTCTTGTCCAATTAGGGTTTTTAACCAATCTTGTGCATCCAATAAGTTGAGTTGTGTCATTGGATTAACATTTAGGTCATTTTCGTTCTCCCTAGGATTATTCTTGTCCAATTTGGGTTTTTAACAAATCTTGTGCATCCAATAAGTTCATTTGAGTTATTGGATTAACATTTAGGTCATATTCGTCCTCCCTAGGCATATTCTTGTCAAATTAGGGTTTTTAACCAATCTTGTGCATCCAATAGGTGTGTTTGTGTCATTGGATGATCAATTAGGTCATTTTCGTCCTCCCTAGGCATATTCTTGTCAAGTTAGGGTTTTTAACCAATCTTGTGCATCCAATAGGTGTGTTTGTGTCATTGGATGATCAATTAGGTCATTTTCGTCCTCCCTAGGCATATTCTTGTCCAATTAGGGTTTTTAACCAATCTTGTGCATCCAATAGGTGTGTTTGTGTCATTGGATGATCAATTAGGTCATTTTCGTCCTCCCTAGGCTTATTCTTGTCCAATTAGGGTTTTTAACCAATCTTGTGCATCCAATACGTTCATTTGTGTCATTGGATTAACATTTTGGTCATTTTCGTCCTCCCTAGGCATATTCTTGCTCATTTAGAGTTTTAGACCAATCTTGTGCATCCAATAGGTGTGTTTGTGTCATTGGATGATCAATTAGGTAATTTTCGTCCTCCCAAAGCTTATTCTTGTCCAATTAGGGTTTTTAACTAATCTTGTGCATCCAATAAGTTCATTTGTGTCATTGGATGATCAATTAGGTCATTTTCGTCCTCCCTAGGCATATTCTTGTCCAATTAGGGTTTTTAACCAATCTTGTGCATCCAATAGGTGTGTTTGTGTCATTGGATGATCAATTAGGTCATTTTCGTCCTCCCTAGGCTTATTCTTGTCCAATTAGGGTTTTTAACCAATCTTGTGCATCCAATAAGTTCATTTGTGTCATTGGATTAACATTTAGATCATTTTCGTCCTGCCTAGGCATATTCTTGTCCAATTAGGGTTTTTAACCAATCTTGTGCATCCAATAGGTGTGTTTGTGTCATTGGATGATCAATTAGGTTATTTTCGTCCTCCCTAGGCTTATTCTTGTCCAATTAGGGTTTTTAACCAATCTTGTGCATCCAATAGGTGTGTTTGTGTCATTGGATGACCAATTAGGTCATTTTCGTCCTCCCTAGGCATATTCTTGTCCAATTAGGGTTTTTAACCAATCTTGTGCATCCAATAGGTGTGTTTGTGTCATTGGATGATCAATTAGGTCATTTTCGTCCTCCCTAGGCTTATTCTTGTCCAATTAGGGTTTTTAACAGATCTTGAGCATCCAATAAGTTTGTTTGTTTCATTGAATTAATATTTAGGTCATTTTCGTCCTCCCGAGGCATATTCTTGTCCAATTTGGGTTTTTAACCAATCTTGTGCATCCAATAGGTGTGTTTGTGTCATTGGATGATCAATTACGTCATTTTCGTCCTCCCTAGGCTTATTCTTGTCCAATTAGGGTTTTTAACCAATCTTGTGCATCCAATAAGTTCATTTGTGTCATTGGATTAACATTTAGGTCATATTCGTCCTCAATAGGCATATTCTTGTCCAATTAGTGTTTTTAACCAATCTTGTGCATCCAATAGTTGTGTTTGTGTCATTGGATGATCAATTAGGTCATTTTCGTCCTCCCTAAGCTTATTCTTGTCCAATTAGGGTTTTTAACCAATCTTGTGCATCCAATAAGTTCATTTGTGTCATTGGATGATCAATTAGGTCATTTTCGTCCTCCCTAGGCATATTCTTGTCCAATTAGGGTTTTTAACCAATCTTGTGCATCCAATAGGTGTGTTTGTGTCATTGGATGATCAATTAGGTCATTTTCGTCCTCCCTAGGTATATTCTTGTCCAATTAGAGTTTTTAACCAATCTTGTGGATCCAATAGGTGTGTTTGTGTCATTGGATGATCAATTAGGTCATTTTCGTCCTCCCTTTGCATATTCTTGTCCAATTAGGGTTTTTAACCAATCTTGTGCTTCCAATAGATGTGTTTGTGTCATTGGATGATCAATTAGGTCATTTTCGTCCTCCCTAGGCATATTCTTGTCTAATTAGGGTTTTTAACCAATCTTGTGCATCCAATAGGTGTGTTTGTGTCATTGGATGATCAATTAGGTCATTTTCGTCCTCCCTAGGCATATTCTTGTCTAATTAGGGTTTTTAACCAATCTGGTGCATCCAATAAGTTGAGTTGTGTCATTGGATTAACATTTATGTCATTTTCGTCCTCCCTAGGCTTATTCTTGTCCAATTAGGGTTTTTACCCAATCTTGTGCATCCAATAGGTGTGTTTGTGTCATTGGATGATCAATTAGGTTATTTTCGTCCTCCCTAGGCTTATTCTTGTCCAATTAGGGTTTTTAACCAATCTTGTGCATCCAATAAGTTGAGTTGTGTCATTCGATTAACATTTAGGTCATTTTCGTTCTCCCTAGGCTTATTCTTGTCCAATTAAGGCTTTTAACCAATGTTGTGCATCCAATAAGTTCATTTGTGTTATTGGATTAACATTTAGGTCATATTCGTCCTCCCTAGGCATATTCTTGTCCAATTAGGGTTTTTAACCAATCTTGTGCATCCAATAGGTGTGTTTGTGTCATTCGATGATCAATTAGGTCATTTTCGTCCTCCCTAGGCATATTCTTGTCCAATTAGGGTTTTTAACCAATCTTGTGCATCCAATAGGTGTGTTTGTGTCATTGGATGATCAATTAGGTCATTTTCGTCCTCCCTAGGCTTATTGTTAACCAATTAGGAATTTTAACCAATCTTGTGCATCCAATAATTTCATTTGTGTCATTGAATTAACATTTAGGTCATTTTCGTCCTCCCTAGGCATATTCTTGTCCAATTAGGGTTTTTAACCAATCTTGTGCATCCAATAGGTGTGTTTGTGTCATTGGATGATCAATTAGGTCATTTTCGTCCTCCCTAGGCATATTCTTGTCCAATTAGGGTTTTTAACCAATCTTGTGCATCCAATAGGTGTGTTTGTGTCATTGGATGATCAATTAGGTCATTTTCGTCCTCCCTAGGCTTATTCTTGTCCAATTAGGGTTTTTAACCGATCTTGTGCATCCAATAGGTGTGTTTGTGTCATTGGATGATCAATTAGGTCATTTTCGTTCTCCCTAGGCTTATTCTTGTCCAATTAGGGTTTCTAACCAATCTTGTGCATCCAATAACTTTGTTTGTGTCATTGAATTAATATTTAGGTCATTTTCGTCCTCCGTAGGCATATTCTTGTCCAATTAGGGTTTTTAACCAATCTTGTGCATCCAATAGGTGTGTTTGTGTCATTGGATGATCAATTAGGTCATTTTCGTCCTCCCTAGGCTTATTCTTGTCCAATTAGGGTTTTTAACCGATCTTGTGCATCCAATAGGTGTGTTTGTGTCATTGGATGATCAATTAGGTCATTTTCGTCCTCCCTAGGCATATTCTTGTCCAATTAGGGTTTTTAACCAATCTTGTGCATCCAATAGTTGTGTTTGTGTCATTGGATGATCAATTAGGTCATTTTCGTCCTCCCTAGGCTTATTCTTGTCCAATAAGGGTTTTTAACCAATCTTGTGCATCCAATAGGTGTGTTTGTGTCATTGGATGATCAATTAGGTCGTTTTCGTCGTCCCTAGGCTTATTCATGTCCAATTAGGGTTTTTAACCAATCTTGTGCATCCAATAGGTGTGTTTGTGTCATTGGATGATCAATTAGGTCATTTTCGTCCTCCCTAGGCATATTCTTGTCCAATTAGGGTTTTTAACCAATCTTGTGCATCCAATAGGTGTATTTGTGTCATTGGATGATCAATTAGGTTATTTTCGTCCTCCCTAGGCTTATTCTTGTCCAATTAGAGTTTTTAACCAATCTTGTGCATCCAATAAGTTCATTTGTGTCATTGGATTAACATTTAGGTCATTTTCGTCCTCCCTAGGCATATTCTTGTCCAATTAGGGTTTTTAACCAATCTTGTGCATCCAATAGGTGTATTTGTGGTAGTGGACGATCAATTAGGTTATTTTCGTCCTCCCTAGGCATATTCTTGTCCAATTAGGGTTTTTAACCAATCTTGTGCATCCAATAGGTGTATTTGTGTCATTGGATGATCAATTAGGTTATTTTCGTCCTCCCTAGGCTTATTCTTGTCCAATTAGAGTTTCTATCCAATCTTGTGCATCCAATAAGTTCATATGTGTCATTGGATTAACATTTAGGTCATTTTCGTCCTCCCTAGGCATATTCTTGTCCAATTAGGGTTTTTAACCAATCTTGTGCATCCAATAGGTGTATTTGTGTCATTGGATGATCAATTAGGTTATTTTCGTCCTCCCTAGGCATATTCTTGTCCAATTAGGGTTTTTAACCAATCTTGTGCATCCAATAGGTGTGTTTGTGTCATTGGATGATCAATTAGGTCATTTTCGTCCTCCCTAGGCTTATTCTTGTCCAATTAGGGTTTTTAACCAATCTTGTTCATCCCATAGGTTTGTTTGTGTCATTGGATGATCAATTAGGTCATTTTCGTCCTCCCTAGGCATATTCTTGTCCAATTAGGGTTTTTAACCAATCTTGTGCATCCAATAGGTGTGTTTGTGTCATTGGATGATCAATTAGGTCATTTTCTTCTTCCCTAGGCTTATTCTTGTCCAATTAGGGTTTTTAACCAATCTTGTGCATCCAATAGGTGTGTTTGTGTCATTGGATGATCAATTAGGTCATTTTCGTCCTCCCTAGGCTTATTCTTGTCCAATTATGGTTTTTAAACAATCTTGTGCATCAATAGGTGTGTTTGTGTCATTGGATTATCAATTAGGTCATTTTCGTCCTCCCTAGGCATATTCTTGTCCAATTAGGGTTTTTAACCAATCTTGTGCATCCAATAGGTGTGTTTGTGTCATTGGATGATCAATTAGGTCATTTTCGTCCTCCCTAGGCTTATTCTTGTCCAATTATGGTTTTTAACCAATCTTGTGCATCCAATAAGTTTGTTTGTGTCATTGAATTAATATTTAGGTCATTTTCGTCCTCCCTATGCATCATCTTGTCCAATTAGGGTTTTTAACCAATCTTTTGCATCCAATAGGTGTGTTTGTGTCATTGGATGATCAATTAGGTCATTTTCGTCCTCCCTAGGCTTATTCTTGTCCAATTAGGGTTTTTAACCAATCTTGTGCATCCAATAAGTTTGTTTGTGTCATTGAATTAATATTTAGGTCATTTTCGTCCTCCCTAGGCATATTCTTGTCCAATTAGGGTTTTTAACCAATCTTGTGCATCCAATAGGTGTGTTTGTGTCATTGGATGATCAATTAGGTCATTTTCGTCCTCCCTAGTCATATTCTTGTCTAATTAGGGTTTTTAACCAATCTTGTGCATCCAATAGGTGTGTTTGTGTCATTGGATGATCAATTAGGTCATTTTCGTCCTCCCTAGGCTTATTCTTGTCCAATTAGGGTTTTTAACCAATCTTGTGCATCCAATAAGTTGAGTTGTGTCATTGGATTAACATTTAGGTCATTTTCATCCTCCCTAGGCTTATTCTTGTCCAATTAGGGTTTTTAACCAATCTTGTGCATCCAATAAGTTCATTTGTGTCATTGGATGATCAATTAGGTCATTTTCGTCCTCCCTATGCATATTCTTGTCCAATTAGGGTTTTTAACCAATCTTGTGCATCCAATAGGTGTGTTTGTGTCATTGGATGATCAATTAGGTCATTTTCGTCCTCCCTAGGCTTATTCTTGTCCAATTAGGGTTTTTAACCGATCTTGTGCATCCAATAGGTGTGTTTGTGTCATTGGATGATCAATTAGGTCATTTTCGTCCTGCCTAGGTATATTCTTGTCCAATTAGAGTTTTTAACCAATCTTGTGGATCCAATAGGTGTATTTGTGTCATTGGATGATCAATTAGGTTATTTTCGTCCTCCCTAGGCTTATTCTTGTCCAATTAGGGTTTTTAACCAATCTTGTGCGTCCAATAGGTGTGTTTGTGTCATTGGATGATCAATTAGGTCATTTTCGTCCTCCCTAGGCATATTCTTGTCCAATTAGGGTTTTTAACCAATCTTGTGCATCCAATAAGTTTGTCTGTTTCATTGAATTAATATTTAGGTCATTTTCGTCCTCCCTAGGCATATTCTTGTCCAATTAGGGTTTTTAAAGAATCTTGTGCATCCAATAGGTGTGTTTGTGTCATTGGATGATCAATTAGGTCATTTTCTTCCTCCGTAGGCTTATTCTTGTCCAATTAGGGTTTTTAACCAATCTTGTGCATCCAATAAGTTGAGTTGTGTCATTGGATGATCAATTAGGTCATTTTCGTCCTCCCTAAGCTTATTCTTGTCCAATTAGGGTTATTAACCAATCTTGTGCATCCAATAGGTGTGTTTGTGTCATTGGATGATCAATTTGGTCATTTTCGTCCTCCCTAGGCTTATTCTTGTCCAATTAGGGTTTTTAACCAATCTTGTGCTTCCAATAAGTTGAGTTGTGTCATTTGATTAACATTTAGGTCATTTTCGTCCTCCCTAGGCTTATTCTTGTCCAATTAGGGTTTTTAACCAATCTTGTGCATCCAATAAGTTCATTTGTGTCATTGGATGATCAATTAGGTAATTTTCATCCTCCCTAGGCATATTCTTGTCCAATTAGGGTTTTTAACCAATCTTGTGCATCCAATAGGTGTGTTTGTGTCATTGGATGATCAATTTGGTCATTTTCGTCCTCCCTAGGCTTATTCTTGTCCAATTAGGGTTTTTAACCGATCTTGTGCATCCAATAGGTGTGTTTGTGTCATTGGATGATCAATTAGGTCATTTTCGTCCTGCCTAGGTATATTCTTGTCCAATTAGAGTTTTTAACCAATCTTGTGGATCCAATAGGTGTGTTTGTGTCATTAGATGATCAATTAGGTCATTTTCGTCCTCCCTTTGCATATTCTTGTCCAATTAGGGTTTTTAACCAATCTTGTGCTTCATATAGATGTGTTTGTGTCATTGGATGATCAATTAGGTCATTTTCGTCCTCCCTAGGCTTTTTCTTGTCCAATTAGGGTTTTTAACCAATCTTGTGCATCCAATAGGTGTGTTTGTGTCATTGGATGATCAGTTAGGTCATTTTCGTCCTCCATAGGCTTATTCTTGTGCAATTAGGGTTTTTATTCAATCTTGTGCATCCAATAGGTGTGTTTGTGTCATTGGATGATCAATTAGGTCATTTTCGTCCTCCCTAGGCATATTCTTGTCCAATTAGGGTTTTTAACCAATCTTGTGCATCCAACAGGTGTATTTGTGTCATTGGATGATCAATTAGGTTATTTTCGTCCTCCTTAGGCTTATTCTTGTCCAATTAGAGTTTTTAACCAATCTTGTGCATCCAATAAGTTCATTTGTGTCATTGGATTAACATTTATGTCATTTTCTTCCTCCCTAGGCATATTCTTGTCCAATTAGGGTTTTTAACCAATCTTGTGCATCCAATAGGTGTATTTGTGGTAGTGGATGATCAATTAGGTTATTTTCGTCCTCCCTAGCAATATTCTTGTCCAATTAGGGTTTTTAACCAATCTTGTGCATCCAATAGCTGTATTTGTGTCATTGGATGATCAATTAGGTTATTTTCGTCCTCCCTAGGCTTATTCTTGTCCAATTAGAGTTTTTAACCAATCTTGTGCATCCAATAAGTTCATTTGTGTCATTGGATTAACATTTAGGTCATTTTCGTCCTCCCTAGGCATATTCTTGTCCAATTAGGGTTTTTAACCAATCTTGTGCATCCAATAGGTGTATTTGTGTCATTGGACGATCAATTAGGTTATTTTCGTCCTCCCTAGGCTTATTCTTGTCCAATTAGGGTTTTTAACCAATCTTGTGCATCCAATAGGTGTGTTTGTGTCATTGGATGATCAATTAGGTCATTTTCGTCCTCCCTAGGCTTATTCTTGTCCAATTAGGGTTTTTACCCAATCTTGTTAATCCAATAGGTGTGTTTGTGTCATTGGATGATCAATTAGGTCATTTTCGTCCTCCCTAGGCTTATTCTTGTCCAATTAGGGTTTTTAACCTATATTGTGCATCCAATAAGTTCATTTGTGTCATTGGATGATCAATTAGGTGATTTTCGTCCTGCCTAGGTATATTCTTGTCCAATTAGAGTTTTTAACCTATCTTGTGGATCCAATAGGTGTGTTTGTGTCATTAGATGACCAATTAGGTCATTTTCGTCCTCCCTTTGCATATTCTTGTCCAATTAGGGTTTTTAACCAATCTTGTGCTTCCAATAGATGTGTTTGTGTCATTGGATGATCAATTAGGTCATTTTCGTCCTCCCTAGGCATATTCTTGTCCAATTAGGGTTTTTAACCAATCTTGTGCATCCAATAGGTGTGTTTGTGTCATTGGATGATCAATTAGGTCATTTTCGTCCTCCCTAGGCTTTTTCTTGTCCAATTATGGTTTTTAACCAATCTTGTGCATCCAATAGGTGTGTTTGTGTCATTGGATGATCAATTAGGTCATTTTCGTCCTCCATAGGCTTATTCTTGTGCAATTAGGGTTTTTAACCAATCTTGTGCATCCAATAGGTGTGTTTGTGTCATTGGATGATCAATTAGGTCATTTTCGTCCTCCCTAGGCATATTCTTGTCCAGTTAGGGTTTTTAACCAATCTTGTGCATCCAATAGGTGTATTTGTGTCATTGGATGATCAATTAGGTTATTTTCGTCCTCCCTAGGCTTATTCTTGTCCAATTAGGGTTTTTAACCAATCTTGTGCATCCAATAGGTGTGTTTGTGTCATTGGATGATCAATTAGGTCATTTTCGTCCTGCCTAGGTATATTCTTGTCCAATTAGAGTTTTTAACCAATCTTGTGGATCCAATAGGTGTGTTTGTGTCATTAGATGATCAATTAGGTCATTTTCGTCCTCCCTTTGCATATTCTTGTCCAATTAGGGTTTTTAACCAATCTTGTGCTTCCAATAGATGTGTTTGTGTCATTGGATGATCAATTAGGTCATTTTCGTCCTCCCTAGGCATATTCTTGTCCAATTAGGGTTTTTAACCAATCTTGTGCATCCAATAGGTGTGTTTGTGTCATTGGATGATCAATTAGGTCATTTTCGTCCTCCATAGGCTTATTCTTGTGCAATTATGGTTTTTAACCAATCTTGTGCATCCAATAGGGGTGTTTGTATCATTGGATGATCAATTAGGTCTTTCTCGTCCTCCATAGGCTTGTTCTTGTCCAATTAGGGTTTTTAACCAATCTTGTGCATCCAATAGGTGTATTTGTGTCATTGGATGATCAATTAGGTTATTTTCGTCCTCCCTAGGCTTATTCTTGTCCAATTAGAGTTTTTAACCAATCTTGTGCATCCAATAGGTGTGTTTGTGTCATTGGATGATCAATTAGGTCATTTTCGTCCTCCCTAGGCATATTCTTGTCCAATTAGGGTTTTTAACCAATCTTGTACATCTAATAGGGGTGTTTGTGTCATTGGATGATCAATTAGGTCATTTTCGTCGTCCCTAGGCTTATTCTTGTCCAATTAGGGTTTTTAACCAATCTTGTGCATCCGATAAGTTTGTTTGTGTCATTGAATTAATATTTAGGTCATTTTCGTCCTCCCTAGGCTTATTCTTGTCCAATTAGAGTTTTTAACCAATCTTGTGCATCCAATAGGTGTGTCTGTGTCATTGGATGATCAATTAGGTCATTTTCGTCCTCCTTAAGCATATTCTTGTCCAATTAGGGTTTTTAACCAATCTTGTGCATCCAATAGGTGTGTTTGTGTCATTGGATGATCAATTAGGTCATTTTCGTCCTCCCTAGGCTTATTCTTGTCCAATTAGGGTTTTTAACCAATCTTGTGCATCTAATAGGTGTGTTTGTGTCATTGGATGATGAATTAGGTCATTTTCGTCGTCCCTAGGCTTATTCTTGTCCAATTAGGGTTTTTAACCAATCTTGTGCATCCGATAAGTTTGTTTGTGTCATTGAATTAATATTTAGGTCATTTTCGTCGTCCCTAGGCATATTCTTGTCCAATTAGGGTTTTTAACCAATCTTGTGCATCCAATAGGTGTGTTTGTGTCATTGGATGATCAATTAGGTCATTTTCGTCCTCCCTAGGCTTATTCTTGTCCAATTAGGGTTTTTAACCAATCTTGTGCATCCAATAAGTTGAGTTGTGTCATTGGATTAACATTTAGGTCATATTCGTCCTCCCTAGGCTTATTCTTGTCCATTTAGGGTTTTTAACCAATCTTGTGCATCCAATAGGTGTGTTTGTGTCATTGGATGATCAATTAGGTCATTTTCGTCCACCATAGGCTTATTCTTCTCCAATTAGGGTTTTTAACCAATCTTGTGCATCCAATAGGTGTGTTTGTGGCAATGGATGATCAATTAGGTCATTTTCGTCTTCCCTAGGCATATTCTTGTCCAATTAGCGTTTTTAACCAATCTTGTGCATCCAATAGGTGTGTTTGTGTCATTGGATGATCAATTAGGTCATTTTCGTCCTCCCTAGGCTTATTCTTGTCCAATTAGGGTTTTTAACCAATCTTGTGCATCCAATAAGTTGAGTTGTGTCATTGGATTAACATTTAGGTCATATTCGTCCTCCCTAGGCTTATTCTTGTCCATTTAGGGTTTTTAACCAATCTTGTGCATCCAATAGGTGTGTTTGTGTCATTGGATGATCAATTAGGTTATTTTCGTCCTCCCTAGGCTTATTCTTGTCCAATTAGGGTTTTTAACCAATCTTGTGCATCCAATAGGTGTGTTTGTGTCATTGGATGATCAATTATGTCATTTTCGTCCTCCCTAGGCTTATTCTTGCCCAATTAGGGTTTTTAACCAATCTTGTGCATCCAATAAGTTGAGTTGTGTCATTGGATTAGCATTTAGGTCATTTTCGTCCTCCCTAGGCTTATTCTTGTCAAATTAGGGTTTTTAACCAATCTTGTGCATCCAATAGGTGTGTTTGTGTCATTGGATGATCAATTAGGTCATTTTCGTCCTCCCTAGGCTTATTCTTGTCCAATTAGGGTTTTTAACCAATCTTGTGCATCCAATAAGTTGAGTTGTGTCATTGGATTAACATTGAGGTCATTTTCGTCCTCCCTAGGCTTATTCTTGTCCAATTAGGGTTTTTAACCAATCTTGTGCATCCAATAGGTGTGTTTGTGTCATTGGATGACCAATTAGGTCATTTTCGTCCTCCCTAGGCTTATTCTTGTCCAATTAGGGTTTTTAACGAATCTTGTGCATCCAATAGGTGTGTTTGTGTCATTGGATGATCAATTAGGTCAATTTCGTCCTCCCTAGGCATATTCTTGTCCAATTAGGGTTTTTAACCAATCTTGTGCATCCAATAGGTGTGTTTGTGTCATTGGATGATCAATTAGGTCCTTTTCGTCCTCCCTAGGCTTATTCTTGTCCAATTAGGGTTTTTAACCAATCTTGTGCATCCAATAGGTGTGTTTGTGTAATTGGATGATCAATTAGGTCATTTTCGTCCTCCCTAGGCTTATTCTTATCCAATTAGGGTTTTTAACCTATCTTGTGCATCCAATAAGTTGAGTTGTGTCATTGGATTAACATTTAGGTCATTTTCGTTCTCCCTACGCTTATTCTTGTCCAATTAGGGTTTTTAACCAATCTTGTGCATCCAATAAGTTCATTTGTGTCATTGGATTTACATTTAGGTCATTTTCGTCCTCCCTAGGCATATTCTTGTCCAATTAGGGTTTTTAACCAATCTTGTACATCCAATAGGTGTGTTTGTGTCATTGGATTAACATTTAGGTCATTTTCGTTCTCCCTACGCTTATTCTTGTCCAATTAGGGTTTTTAACCAATCTTGTACATCTAATAAGTTCATTTGTGTCATTGGATTAACATTTATGTCATTTTCGTCCTCCCTAGGCATATTCTTGTTCAATTAGGGTTTTTAACCAATCTTGTGCATCCAATAACTTTGTTTGTGTCATTGAATTAATATTTAGGTCATTTTCGTCCTCCCTAGGCATATTCTTGTCCAATTAGGGTTTTTAACCAATCTTGTGCATCCAATAGGTGTGTTTGTGTCATTGGATGATCAATTAGGTCATTTTCGTCCTCCCTAGGCTTATTCTTGTCCAATTAGGGTTTTTAACCAATCTTGTTCATCTAATAAGTTCATTTGTGTCATTGGATTAACATTTAGGTCATTTTCGTCCTCCCTAGGCATATTCTTGTCCAATTAGGGTTTTTAACCAATCTTGTGCATCCAATAGGTGTGTTTGTGTCATTGGATGATCAATTAGGTCATTTTTGTCCTCTCTAGGCTTATTCTTGTCCAATTAGGGTTTTTAACCAATCTTGTGCATCCAATAAGTTCATTTGTGTCATTGGATGATCAATTAGGTCATTTTCGTCCTCCCTAGGCATATTCTTGTCTAGTTAGGGTTTTTAACCAATCTTGTGCATACAATAGGTGTGTTTGTGTCATTGGATGATCAATTAGGTCATTTTCGTCCTCCCTAGGCTTATTCTTGTCCAATTAGGGTTTTTAACCAATCTTGTGCATCCAATAAGTTCATTTGTGTCATTGGATGATCAATTAGGTCATTTTCGTCCTCCCTAGGCATATTCTTGTCCATCTAGGGTTTTTAACCAATCTTGTGCATCCAATAGGTGTGTTTGTGTCATTGGATGATCAATTAGGTCATTTTCGTCCTCCCTAGGCTTATGCTTGTCCAATTAGGGTTTTTAACTAATCTTGTGCATCCAATAAGTTCATTTGTGTCATTGGATGATCAATTAGGTCATTTTCGTCCTCCCTAGGCATATTCTTGTCCAATTAGGGTTTTTAACCAATCTTGTGCATCCAATAGGTGTGTTTGTGTCATTGGATGATCAATTAGGTCATTTTCGTCCTCCCTAGGCATATTCTGGTCCAATTAGGGTATTTAACCAATCTTGTGCATCCAATATGTGTGTTTGTGTCATTGGATGATCAATTAGGTCATTTTCGTCCTCCCTAGGCTTATTCTTGTCCAATTAGGGTTTTTAACCAATCTTGTGCATCTAATAGGTGTGTTTGTGTCATTGGATGATCAATTAGGTCATTTTCGTCCTCCCTAGGCTTATTCTTGTCCATTTAGGGTTTTTAACCAATCTTGTGCATCCGACAAGTTTGTTTGTGTCATTCAATTAATATTTAGGTCATTTTCAACCTCCCTAGGCATATTCTTGTCCAATTAGGGTTTTTAACCGATCTTGTGCATCCAATAGGTGTGTTTGTGTCATTGGATGATCAATTAGGTCATTTTCGTCCTCCCTAGGCATATTCTTGTCCAATTAGGGTTTTTAACCAATCTTGTGCATCCAATAGGTGTGTTTGTGTCATTGGATGATCAATTAGGTCATTTTCGTCCTCCCTAGGCTTATTCTTGTCCAATTAGGGTTTTTAACCAATCTTGTGCATCTAATAGGTGTGTTTGTGTCATTGGATGATCAATTAGGTCATTTTCGTCCTCCCTAGGCTTATTCTTGTCCAATTAGGGTTTTTAACCAATCTTGTGCATCCGATAAGTTTTTTGTGTCATTGAATTAATATTTAGGTCATTTTCGTCCTCCCTAGGCATATTCTTGTCCAATTAGGGTTTTTAACCAATCTTGTGCATCCAATAAGTTGAGTTGTGTCATTGGATTAACATTTAGGTCATTTTCGTCCTTCCTAGGCTTATTCTTGTGCAATTAGGGTTTTTAACCAATCTTGTGCATCAAATAGGTGTGTTTGTGTCAATGGATGATCAATTAGGTCATTTTCGTCCTCCCTAGGCTTATTCTTGCCCAATTAGGGTTTTTAACCAATCTTGTGCATCCAATAAGTTGAGTTGTGTCATTGGATTAACATTTAGGTCATTTTCGACCTCCCTAGGCTTATTCTTGTCCAATTAGGGTTTTTAACCAATCTTGTGCATCCAATAAGTTCATTTGTGTCATTGGATGATCAATTAGGTCATTTTCGTCCTCCCTAGGCATATTCTTGTCCAATTAGGGTTTTTAACCAATCTTGTGCTTCCAATAGGTGTGTTTGTGTCATTGGATGATCAATTAGGTCATTTTCGCCTCCCTAGGCTTATTCTTGTCCAATTAGGGTTTTTAACCAATCTTGTGCATCCAATAAGTCCGTTTGTGTCATTGGATTAACATTTAGGTCATTTTCGTCCTCCCTAGGCATATTCTTGTCCAATTAGGGTTTTTAACCAATCTTGTGCATCCAATAGGTGTGTTTGTGTCATTGGATGATCAATTAGGTCATTTTCGTCCTCCCTAGGCTTATTCTTGTCCAATTAGGGTTTTTAACCAATCTTGTGCATCCAATAAGTCCGTTTGTGTCATTGGATTAACATTTAGGTCATTTTCGTCCTCCCTATGCATATTCTTGTCCAATTAGAGTTTTAGACCAATCTTGTGCATCCTATAGGGGTGTTTGTGTCATTGGATGATCAATTAGGTTATTTTCGTCCTCCCTAGGCTTATTCTTGTCCAATTAGGGTTTTTAACTAATCTTGTGCATCCAATAATTTCATTTGTGTCATTGGATGATCAATTAGGTCATTTTCGTCCTCCCTAGGCATATTCTTGTCCAATTAGGGTTTTTAACCAATCTTGTGCATCCAATAGGTGTGTTTGTGTCATTGGATGATCAATTAGGTCATTTTCGTCCTCCCTAGGCTTATTCTTGTCCAATTAGGGTTTTTAACCAATCTTGTGCATCCAATAAGTTGAGTTGTGTCATTGGATTAACATTTAGCTCATTTTCGTCATCCCTAGGTTTATTCTTGTCCAATTAGGGTTTTTAATCAATCTTGTGTATCCAATAGCTGTGTTTGTGGCAATGGATGATCAATTAGGTCATTTTCGTCCTCCCTAGGCTTATTCTTGTCCAATTTTGGTTTTTAACCAATCTTGTGCATCCAATAGGTGTGTTTGTGTCATTGGATGATTAATTAGGTCATTTTCGTCCTCCCTAGGCATATTCTTGTCCAATTAGGGTTTTTAACCAATCTTGTGCATCCAATAGGTGTGTTGTGTCATTGGATTAACATTTAGGTCATTTTCGTCATCCCTAGGATTATTCTTGTCTAATTAGGGTTTTTAACAAATCTTGTTCATCCAATAAGGTCATTTGTGTCATTGGATGATCAATTAGGTCATTTTCGTCCTCCCTAGGCATATTCTTGTCCAATTAGGGTTTTTAACCAATCTTGTGCATCCAATAGGTGTGTTTGTGTCATTGGATGATCAATTAGGTCATTTTCGTCCTCCCTAGGCTTATTCTTGTCCAATTAGGGTTTTTAACCAATCTTGTGCATCCAATAAGTTCATTTGTGTCATTGGATTAACATTTAGGTCCTTTTCGTCCTCCGTAGGCATGTTCTTGTCCAATTAGAGTTTTAGACCATTGTTGTGCATCCAATAGGTGTGTTTGTGTCATTGGATGATCAATTAGGTTATTTTCGTCCTCCCTAGGCTTATTCTTGTCCAATTAGGGTTTTTAACTAATCTTGTGCATCCAATAAGTTCATTTGTGTCATTGGATGATCAATTAGGTCATTTTCGTCCTCCCTAGGCATATTCTTGTCCAATTAGGGTTTTTAACCAATCTTGTGCATCCAATAGGTGTGTTTGTGTCATTGGATGATCAATTAGGTCATTTTCGTCCTCCCTAGGCTTATTCTTGTCCAATTAGGGTTTTTAACCGATCTTGTGCATCCAATAGATGTGTTTGTGTCATTGGATGATCAATTAAGTCATTTTCGTCCTGCCTAGGTATATTCTTGTCCAATTAGAGTTTTTAACCAATCTTGTGGATCCAATAGTTGTGTTTGTGTCATTGGATGATCAATTAGGTCATTGTCGTCCTCCCTTTGCATATTCTTGTCCAATTAGGGTTTTTAACCAATCTTGTGCTTCCAATAGATGTGTTTGTGTCATTGGATGATCAATTAGGTCATTTTCGTCCTCCCTAGGCATATTCTTGTCCAATTAGGGTTTTTAACCAATCTTGTGCATCCAATAGGTGTGTTTGTGTCATTGGATGATCAATTAGGTCATTTTCGTCCTCCCTAGGCTTATTCTTGTCCAATTAGGGTTTTTAACCAATCTTGTGCATCCAATAAGTTCATTAGTGTCATTGGATGATCAATTAGGTCATTTTCGTCCTCCCTAGGCATATTATTATCCAATTAGGGTTTTTAACCAATCTTGTGCATCCAATAAGTTTGTTTGTGTCATTGAATTAATATTTAGGTCATTTTCGTCCTCCCTAGGCATATTCTTGTCCAATTAGGGTTTTTAACCAATCTTGTGCATCCAATAGGTGTGTTTGTGTCATTGGATGATCAATTAGGTCATTTTCGTCCTCCCTAGGCATATTCTTGTCCAATTAGGGTTTTTAACCAATCTTGTGCATCCAATAGGTGTATTTGTGTCATTGGATGATCATTTAGGTCATTTTCGTCCTCCCTAGGCATATTCTTGTCCAATTAGGGTTTTTAACCAATCTTGTGCATCCAATAGGTGTATTTGTGTCATTGGATGATCAATTAGGTCATTTTTGTCCTCCCTTGGCATATTCTTGCCCGATTAGGCTTTTTAACCAATCTTGTGCATCCAATAGGTGTATTTGTGTCATTGGATGATCAATTAGGTTATTTTCGTCCTCCCTAGGCTTATTCTTGCCCGATTAGGGTTTTTAACCAATCTTGTGCATCCAATAGGTGTATTTGTGTCATTGGATGATCAATTAGGTTATTTTCGTCCTCGCTAGGCTTATTCTTGTCCAATTAGGGTTTTTAACCAATCTTGTGCATCCAATAGGTGTGTTTGTGTCATTGGATGATCAATTAGGTCATTTTCGTCCTCCCTAGGCATATTCTTGTCCAATTAGGGTTTTTAACCAATCTTGTGCATCCAATAAGTTTGTCTGTTTCATTGAATTAATATTTAGGTCATTTTCGTCCTCCCGAGGCATATTCTTGTCCAATTAGGGTTTTTAACGAATCTTGTGCATCCAATAGGTGTGTTTGTGTCATTGGATGATCAATTAGGTCATTTTCGTCCTCCGTAGGCTTATTCTTGTCCAATTAGGGTTTTTAACCAATCTTGTGCATCCAATAAGTTGAGTTGTGTCATTGGATGATCAATTAGGTCATTTTCGTCCTCCCGAAGCTTATTCTTATCCAATTAGGGTTATTAACCAATCTTGTGCATCCAATAGGTGTGTTTGTGTCATTGGATGATCAATTTGGTCATTTTCGTCCTCCTTAGGCTTATTCTTGTCCAATTATCGTTTTTAACCAATCTTGTGCATCCAATAAGTTGAGTTTTGTCATTGGATTAACATTTAGGTCATTTTCGTCCTCCCTAGGCTTATTCTTGTCCAATTAGGGTTTTTAACCAATCTTGTGCATCCAATAGGTGTGTTTGTGTCATTGGATGATCAATTAGGTCATTTTCGTCCTCCATCGGCTTATTCTTGTCCAATTAGGGTTTTTAACCAATCTTGTGCATCTAATAGGTGTGTTTGTGTCATTGGATGATCAATTAGGTCATTTTCGTCCTCCCTAGGCTTATTCTTGTCCAATTAGGGTTTTTAACCAATCTTGTGCATCTAATAAGTTGAGTTGTGTCATTGGATTAACATTTAGGTCATTTTCGTCCTCCCTAGGCATATTCTTGTCCAATTAGGGTTTTTAACCAATCTTGTGCATCCAATAGGTTTGTTTGTGTCATTGGGTGATCAATTATATCATTTTCGTCCTCCCTAGGCTTATTCTTGTCCAATTAGGGTTTTTAACCAATCTTGTGCATCCAATAAGTTGAGTTGTGTCATTGGATTAACATTTAGGTCATTTTCATCCTCCCTAGGCATATTCTTGTCCAATTAGGGTTTTTAACCAATCTTGTGCATCCAATAAGTTCATTTGTGTCATTGGATTAACATTATGTCATTTTCGTCCTCCCTAGGCATATTCTTGTCCAATTAGGGTTTTTAACCAATCTTGTGCATCCAATAGGTGTGTTTGTGTCATTGGATGATCAATTAGGTTATTTTCGTCCTCCCTAAGCTTATTCTTGTCCAATTAGGGTTTTTAAGCAATCTTGTTCATCCAATACGTTCATTTGTGTCATTGGATTAACATTTAGGTCATTTTCATCCTCCCTAGGCATTATCTTGTCCAATTAGAGTTTTAGACCAATCTTGTGCATCCAATAGGTGTGTTTGTGTCATTGGATGATCAATTAGGTTATTTTCGTCCTCCCTAGGCTTATTCTTGTCCAATTCGGGTTTTTAACCAATCTTGTTCATCCAATACGTTCATTTGTGTCATTGGATTAACATTTAGGTCATTTTCGTCCTCCCTAGGCATTATCTTGTCCAATTAGAGTTTTAGACCAATCTTGTGCATCCAATAGGTGTGTTTGTGTCATTGGATGATCAATTAGGTTATTTTCGTCCTCACTATGCTTATTCTTGTCCAATTAGGGTTTTTAACTAATCTTGTGCATCCAATAAGTTCATTTGTGTCATTGGATGATCAATTAGGTCATTTTCGTCCTCCCTAGGCATATTCTTGTCCAATTAGGGTTTTTAACCAATCTTGTGCATCCAATAGGTGTGTTTGTGTCATTGGATGATCAATTAGGTCATTTTCGTCCTCCCTAGGCTTATTCTTGTCCAATTAGGGTTTTTAACCGATCTTGTGCATCCAATAGGTGTGTTTGTGTCGTTGGATGATCAATTAGGTCATTTTCGTCCTCCCTAGGCTTATTCTTGTCCAATTAGGGTTTTTAACCAATCTTGTGCATCCGATAAGTTCATTTGTGTCATTGGATTAACATTTAGGTCATTCTCGTCCTCCCTAGGCATATTCTTGTCCAATTAGGGTTTTTAACCGATCTTGTGCATCCAATAGGTGTGTTTGTGTCATTGGATGATCAATTAAGTCATTTTCGTCCTGCCTAGGCATATTCTTGTCCAATTAGGGTTTTTAACCAATCTTGTGCATCCAATAGGTGTGTTTGTGTCATTGGATGATCAATTATGTCATTTTCGTCCTCCCTAGGCATATTCTTGTCCAATTAGGGTTTTTAACCAATCTTGTGCATCCAATAGGTGTGTTTTTGTCTTTGGATGATCAATTAGGTCATTTTGGTCCTCCCTAGGCTTGTTCTTGTCCAATTAGGATTTTTAACCAATCTTGTACATCTAATAAGTTCATTTGTGTCATTGGATTAACATTTAGGTCATTTTCGTCCTCCCTAGGCATATTCTTGTCCAATTAGAGTTTTTAACCCATCTTGTGCATCCAATAGGTTTGTTTGTGTCATTGGATGATCAATTAGGTCATTTTCGTCCTCCCTAGGCATATTCTGGTCCAATTAGGGTTTTTAACCAATCTTGTGCATCCAATAGGTGTGTTTGTGTCATTGGATGATCAATTAGGTCATTTTCGTCCTCCCTAGGCTTATTCTTGTCCAATTAGGGTTTTTAACCAATCTTGTGCATCCAATAAGTTGAGTTGTGTCATTGGATTAACATTTAGGTCATTTTCGTCCTCCCTAGGCTTATTCTTGTGCAATTAGGGTTTTTAACCAATCTTACGCATCCAATACGTTCATTTGTGTCATTGGATGATCAATTAGGTCATTTTCGTCCTCCATAGGCTTATTCTTGTCCAATTAGGATTTTTAACCAATGTTGTGCATCCAATAAGTTGAGTTGTGTCATTGGATTAACATTTAGGTCATTTTCATCCTCCCTAGGCTTATTCTTATCCAATTAGGGTTTTTAACCAATCTTGTGCATCCAATAGGTGTGTTTGTGTCATTGGATGATCAATTAGGTCATTTTCGTCCTCCCTAGGCTTATTCTTGTCCAATTAGGGTTTTTAACCAATCTTGTGCATCCAATAAGTTGAGTTGTGTCATTGGATTAACATTTAGGTCATTTTCGTCCTCCCTAGGCTTATTCTTGTCCAATTAGGGTTTTTAACCAATCTTGTGCATCCAATAACTTTGTTTGTGTCCTTGAATTAATATTTAGGTCATTTTCGTCATCCCTAGGCATATTCTTGTCAAATTAGGGTTTTTAACCAATCTTGTGCATCCAATAGGTGTGTCTGTGTCATTGGATGATCAATTAGGTCATTTTCGTCCTCCCTAGGCATATTCTTGTCCAATTAGGGTTTTTAACCAATCTTGTGCATCCAATAGGTGTGTTTGTGTCATTGGATGATCAATTAGGTCATTTTCGTCCTCCCTAGGCTTATTCTTGTCCAATTAGGGTTTTTAACCAATCTTGTGCATCCAATAAGTTGAGTTGTGTCATTGGATTAACATTTAGGTCATTTTCGTCCTCCCTAGGCTTATTCTTGTCCAATTAGGGTTTTTAACCAATCTTGTGCATCCAATAAGTTCATTTGTGTCATTGGATTAACATTTAGGTCATTTTCGTCCTCCCTAGGCATATTCTTGTCCAATTAGAGTTTTAGACCAATCTTGTGCATCCAATAGGTGTGTTTGTGTCATTGGATGGTCAATTAGGTTATTTTCGTCCTCCCTAGCCTTATTCTTGTCCAATTAGGGTTTTTAACTAATCTTGTGCATCCAATAAGTTCATTTGTGTCATTGGATGATCAATTAGGTCATTTTCGTCCTCCCTAGGCATATTCTTGTCCAATTAGGGTTTTTAACCAATCTTGTGCATCCAATAGGTGTGTTTGTGTCATTGGATGATCAATTAGGTCATTTTCGTCCTCCCTAGGCATATTCTTGTCCAATTAGGGTTTTTAACCAATCTTGTGCATCCAATAGGTGTGTTTGTGTCATTGGATGATCAATTAGGTCATTTTCGTCCTCCCTAGGCTTATTCTTGTCCAATTAGGGTTTTTAACGAATCTTGTGCATCCAATTGGTGTGTTTGTGTCATTGGATGATCAATTAGGTCATTTTCGTCCACCCTAGGCTTATTCTTGTCCAATTAGGGTTTTTAACCAATCTTGTGCATCCAATAAGTTGAGTTGTGTCATTGGATTAACATTTAGGTCATTTTCGTCCTCCCTAGGCGTATTCTTGTCCAATTAGGGTTTTTAACCAATCTTGTGCATCCAATAGGTGTGTTTGTGTCATTGGATGATCAATTAGGTCATTTTCGTCCTCCCTAGGCATATTCTTGTCCGATTAGGGTTTTTAACCAATCTTGTGCATCCAATAGGTGTATTTGTGTCATTGGATGATCAATTAGGTTATTTTCGTCCTCCCTAGGCTTATTCTTGTCCAATTAGAGTTTTTAACCAATCTTGTGCATCCAATAGGTGTGTTTGTGTCATTGGATGATCAATTAGGTCATTTTCGTCCTCCCTAGGCATATTCTTGTCCAATTAGGGTTTTTAACCAATCTTGTGCATCCAATAGGTGTATTTGTGTCATTGGATGATCAATTAGATTATTTTCGTCCTCCCTAGGCTTATTCTTGTCCAATTAGAGTTTTTAACCAATCTTGTGCATCCAATAAGTTCATTTGTGTCATTGGATTTACATTTAGGTATTTTTCGTCCTCCCTAGGCATATTCTTGTCCAATTAGGGTTTTTAACCAATCTTGTGCATCCAATAAGTGTATTTGTGGTAGTGGATGATCAATTAGGTTATTTTCGTCCTCCCTAGGCATATTCTTGTCCAATTAGGGTTTCTAACCAATCTTGTGCATCCAATAGGTGTATTTGTGTCATTGGATGATCAATTAGGTTATTTTCGTCCTCCCTAGGCTTATTCTTGTCCAATTAGAGTTTTTAACCAATCTTGTGCATCCAATAAGTTAATTTGCGTCATTGAATTAACATTTAGGTCATTTTCGTCCTCCCTAGGCATATTCTTGTCCAATTAGGGTTTTTAACCAATCTTGTGCATCCAATAGGTGTGTTTTTGTCATTGGATGATCAATTAGGTCATTTTCGTCCTCCCTAGGCATATTCTTGTCCAATTCGGGTTTTTAACCAATCTTGTGCATCCAATAAGTTTGTCTGTTTCATTGAATTAATATTTAGGTCATTTTCGTCCTCCCTAGGCATATTCTTGTCCAATTAGGGTTTTTAACGAATCTTGTGCATCCAATAGGTGTGTTTGTGTCATTGGATGATCAATTAGGTCATTTTCGTCCTCCGTAGGCTTATTCTTGTCCAATTAGGGTTTTTAACCAATCTTGTGCATCCAATAGCTGTGTTTGTGTCATTGGATGATCAATTAGGTCATTTTCGTCCTCCCTAAGCTTATTCTTGTCCAATTAGGGTTTTTAACCAATCTTGTGCATCCAATAGCTGTGTTTGTGTCATTGGATGATCAATTAGGTCATTTTCGTCCTCCCTAAGCTTATTCTTGTCCAATTAGGGTTATTAACCAATCTTGTGCATCCAATAGGTGTGTTTGTGTCATTGGATGATCAATTTGGTCATTTTCGTCCTCCTTATGCTTATTCTTGTCCAATTAGGGTTTTTAACCAATCTTGTGCATCCAATAAGTTGAGTTGTGTCATTGGATTAACATTTAGGTCATTTTCATCCTCCCTAGGCTTATTCTTGTCCAATTAGGGTTTTTAACCAATCTTGTGCATCCAATAAGTTCATTTGTGTCATTGGATGATCAAATAGGTCATTTTCGTCCTCCCTATGTATATTCTTGTCCAATTAGGGTTTTTAACCAATCTTGTGCATCCAATAGGTGTGTTTGTGTCATTGGATGATCAATTAGGTCATTTTCGTCCTCCCTAGGCTTATTCTTGTCCAATTAGGGTTTTTAACCGATCTTGTGCATCCAATAGGTGTGTTTGTGTCATTGGATGATGAATTAGGTGATTTTCGTCCTGCCTAGGTATATTCTTGTCCAATTAGAGTTTTTAACCAATCTTGTGGATCCAGTAGGTGTGTTTGTGTCATTGGATGATCAATTAGGTCATTTTCGTCCTCCCTTTACATATTCTTGTCCAATTAGGGTTTTTAACAAAGCTTGTGCTTCCAATAGATGTGTTTGTGTCATTGGATGATCAATTAGGTCATTTTCGTCCTCCCTAGGCATATTCTTGTCCAATTAGGGTTTTTAACCAATCTTGTGCATCCAATAGGTGTGTTTGTGTCATTGGATGATCAATTAGGTCATTTTCGTCCTCCCTAGGCTTATTCTTGTCCAATTAGGGTTTTTAACCAATCTTGTGCATCCAATAAGTTCATTAGTGTCATTGGATGATCAATTAGGTCATTTTCGTCCTCCCTAGGCATATTATTATCCAATTAGGGTTTTTAACCAATCTTGTGCATCCAATAAGTTTGTTTGTGTCATTGAATTAATATTTAGGTCATTTTCGTCCTCCCTAGGCATATTCTTGTCCAATTAGGGTTTTTAACCAATCTTGTGCATCCAATAGGTGTGTTTGTGTCATTGGATGATCAATTAGGTCATTTTCGTCCTCCCTAGGCATATTCTTGTCCAATTAGGGTTTTTAACCAATCTTGTGCATCCAATAGGTGTGTTTGTGTCATTGGATGATCAATTAGGTCATTTTCGTCCTCCCTAGGCATATTCTTGTCCAATTAGGGTTTTTAACCAATCTTGTGCATCCAATAGGTGTGCTTGTGTCATTGGATGATCAATTAGGTCATTTTCGTCCTCCCTAGACTTATTCTTGCCCAATTAGGGTTTTTAACCGATCTTGTGCATCCAATAGGTGTGTTTTTGTCATTGGATGATCAATTAGGTCATTTTCGTCCTCCCTAGGCACATTCTTGTCCAATTAGGGTTTTTAACCAATCTTGTGCATCCAATAGGTGTGTTTGTGTCATTGGATGATCAATTAGGTCATTTTCGTCCTCCCTAGGCTTATTCTTGTCCAATTAGGGTTTTTAACTAATCTTGTGCAGCCGATAAGTTTATTTGTGTCATTGAATTAATATTTAGGTCATTTTCGTCCTCCCTAGGCATATTCTTGTCCAATTAGGGTTTTTAACCAATCTTGTGCATCCAATAGGTGTGTTTGTGTCATTGGATGATCAATTAGGTCATTTTCGTCCTCCCTAGGCATATTCTTGTCCAATTAGGGTTTTTAACCAATCTTGTGCATCCAATAGGTGTGTTTGTGTCATTGGATTAACATTTAGGTCATTTTCGTCCTCCTTAGGCTTATTCTTGCCCAATTAGGGTTTTTAACCAATCTTGTGCATCCAATAAGTTGAGTTGTGTCATTGGATTAACATTTAGGTCATTTTCGTCCTCCCTAGGCTTATTCTTGTCCAATTAGGGTTTTTAACCAATCTTGTGCATCCAATAAGTTCATTTGTGTCATTGGATTAACATTTAGGTCATTTTCGTCCTCCCTAGGCATATTCTTGTCCAATTAGGGTTTTTAACCAATCTTGTGCATCCAATAGGTGTGTTTGTGTCATTGGATGATCGATTAGGTAATTTTCGTCCTCCCTAGGCTTATTCTTGTCCAATTAGGGTTTTTAACCAATCTTGTGCATCAAAAAGGTGTATTTGTGTCATTGGATGATCAATTAGGTCATTTACGTCCTCCCTAGGCATATTCTTGTCCAATTAGGGTTTTTAACCAATCTTGTGCATCCAATAGGTGTGTTTGTGTCATTGGATGATCACTTAGGTCATTTTTGTCCTCCCTAGGCTTATGCTTGTCCAATTAGGGTTTTTAACCAATCTTGTGCATCCAATAGGTGTGTTTGTGTCATTGGATGATCAATTAGGTCATTTTCGTCCTCCCTAGGCATATTCTTGTCCAATTAGGGTTTTTAACCAATCTTGTGCATCCAATAAGTTTGTCTGTTTCATTGAATTAATATTTAGGTCATTTTCGTCCTACCCAGGCATATTCTTGTCCAATTAGGGTTTTTAACCAATCTTGTGCATCCAATAGGTGTGTTTGTGTCATTGGATGATCAATTAGGTCATTTTCGTCCTCCGTAGGCTTATTCTTGTCCAATTAGGGTTTTTAACCAATCTTGTGCATCCAATAAGTTGAGTTGTGTCATTGGATGATCAATTAGGTCATTTTCGTCCTCCCGAAGCTTATTCTTATCCAATTAGGGTTATTAACCAATCTTGTGCATCCAATAGGTGTGTTTGTGTCATTGGATGATCAATTTGGTCATTTTCGTCCTCCTTAGGCTTATTCTTGTCCAATTATCATTTTTAACCAATCTTGTGCATCCAATAAGTTGAGTTTTGTCATTGGATTAACATTTAGGTCATTTTCGTCCTCCCTAGGCTTATTCTTGTCCAATTAGGGTTTTTAACCAATCTTGTGCATCCAATAGGTGTGTTTGTGTCATTGGATGATCAATTAGGCCGTTTTCGTCCTCCATGGGCTTATTCTTATGCAATTAGGGTTTTTAACCAATCTTGTGCATCCAATAGGTGTGTTTGTGTCATTGGATGATCAATTAGGTCATTTTCGTCCTCCCTAGGCATATTCTTGTCCAATTAGGGTTTTTAACCAATCTTGTGCATCCAATAGGTGTATTTGTGTCATTGGATGATCAATTAGGTTATTTTCGTCCTCCCTAGGCTTATTCTTGTCCAATTAGAGTTTTTAACAAAAATTATGCATCCAATAGGTGTATTTGTGTCATTGGATGATCAATTAGGTTATTTTCGTCCTCCTTAGGCTTATTCTTGTCCAATTAGGGTTTTTAACCAATCTTGTGCATCCAATAGGTGTGTTTCTGTCATTGGATGATCAATTAGGTCATTTTCGTCCTCCCTAGGCATATTCTTGTCCAATTAGGGTTTTTAACCAATCTTGTGCATCCAATAGGTGTATTTGTGGTATTGGATGATCAATTAGGTTATTTTCGTCCTCCCTAGGCTTATTCTTGTCCAATTAGGGTTTTTAACCAATCTTGTGCATCCAATAGGTGTATTTGTGTCATTGGATGATCAATTAGGTTATTTTCGTCCTCCCTAGGCTTATTCTTGTCCAATTAGAGTTTTTAACCAATCTTGTGCATCCAATAAGTTCATTTGTGTCATTGGATTAACATTTAGGTCTTTTCGTCCTCCCTAGGCATATTCTTGTCCAATAAAGGTTTTTAACCAATCTTGTGCATCCAATAGGTGTATTTGTGTCATTGGATGATCAATTAGGTTATTTTCGTCCTCCCTAGGCTTATTCTTGTCCAATTAGGGTTTTTAACCAATCTTGTGCATCCAATAGGTGTGTTTGTGTCATTGGATGATCAATTAGGTCATTTTCGTCCTGCCTAGGTATATTCTTGTCCAATTAGAGTTTTTAACCAATCTTGTGGATCCAATAGGTGTGTTTGTGTCATTAGATGATCAATTAGGTCATTTTCGTCCTCCCTTTGCATATTCTTGTCCAATTAGGGTTTTTAACCAATCTTGTGCTTCCAATAGATGTGTTTGTGTCATTGGATGATCAATTAGGTCATTTTCGTCCTCCCTAGGCATATTCTTGTCCAATTAGGGTTTTTAACCAATCTTGTGCATCCAATAGGTGTGTTTGTGTCATTGGATGATCAATTAGGTCATTTTCGTCCTCCATAGGCTTATTCTTGTGCAATTATGGTTTTTAACCAATCTTGTGCATCCAATAGGGGTGTTTGTATCATTGGATGATCAATTAGGTCTTTCTCGTCCTCCATAGGCTTGTTCTTGTCCAATTAGGGTTTTTAACCAATCTTGTGCATCCAATAGGTGTATTTGTGTCATTGGATGATCAATTAGGTTATTTTCGTCCTCCCTAGGCTTATTCTTGTCCAATTAGAGTTTTTAACCAATCTTGTGCATCCAATAGGTGTGTTTGTGTCATTGGATGATCAATTAGGTCATTTTCGTCCTCCCTAGGCATATTCTTGTCCAATTAGGGTTTTTAACCAATCTTGTGCCTCAAATAAGTTTGTTTGTGTCATTGAATTAATATTTAGGTCATTTTCGTCCTCCCTAGGCATATTCTTGTCCAATTAGGGTTTTTAACCAATCTTGTGCATCCAATAGGTGTGTTTGTGTCATTGGATGATCAATTTGGTAATTTTCGTCCTCCCTAGGCTTATTCTTGTCCAATTAGGGTTTTTAACCAATCTTGTGCATCCAATAGGTGTGTTTGTGTCATTGGATGATCAATTAGGTCATTTTCGTCCTCCCTAGGCATATTCTTGTCCAATTAGGGTTTTTAACCAATCTTCTGCATCCATTAGGTGTGTTTGTGTCATTGGATGATCAATTAGGTCATTTTCGTCCTCCCTAGGCTTATTCTTGTCCAATTAGGGTTTTTAACCAATCTTGTGAATCCAATAGGTGTGTTTGTGTCATTGGATGATCAATTAGGTCATTTTCGTCCTCCCTAGGCTTATTCTTGTCCAATTAGGGTTTTTAACCGATCTTGTGCATCCAATAGGTGTGTTTGTGTCATTGGATGATCAATTAGGTAATTTTCGTCCTCCCTAGGCATATTCTTGTCCAATTAGGGTTTTTAACCAATCTTGTGCATCCAATAGGTGTGTTTGTGTCATTGGATGATCAATTAGGTCATTTTCGTCCTCCCTAGGCATATTCTTGTCCAATTAGGGTTTTTAACGAATCTTGTGCATCCAATAGGTGTGTTTGTGCCATTGGATGATCAATTAGTTTATTTTCGTCCTCCCTAGGCTTATTCTTGTCCAATTAGGGTTTTTAACCAATCTTGTGCATCCAATAAGTTGAGTTGTGTCATTGGATTAACATTTAGGTCATTTTCGTTCTCCCTAGGCTTATTCTTGTCCAATTAGGGTTTTTAACCAATCTTGTGCATCGAATAAGTTCATTTGTGTTATTGGATTAACATTTAGGTCATATTCGTCCTCCCTAGGCATATTCTTGTCCAATTAGGGTTTTTAACCAATCTTGTGCATCCAATAGGTGTGTTTGTGTCATTGGATGATCAATTAGGTCATTTTCGTCCTCCCTAAGCATATTCTTGTCCAATTAGGATTTTTAACCAATCTTGTGCATCCAATAGATGTGTTTGTGTCATTGGATGATCAATTAGGTCATTTTCGTCCTCCCTAAGCATATTCTTGTCCAATTAGGGTTTTTAACCAATCTTGTGCATCCAATAGGTGTGTTTGTGTCATTGGATGATCAATTAGGTCATTTTCGTCCTCTCTAGGCTTATTCTTGTCCAATTAGGGTTTTTAACCAATCTTGTGCATCCAATAAGTTTGTTTGTGTCATTGAATTAATATTTGGGTCATTTTCGTCCTCCCTAGGCATATTCTTGTCCAATTAGGGTTTTTAACCAATCTTGTGCATCCAATAGGTGTGTTTGTGTCATTGGATTATCAATTAGGTCATTTTCGTCCTCCCTAGGCATATTCTTGTCCAATTAGGGTTTTTAACCAATCTTGTGCATCCAATAGGTGTGTTTGTGTCATTGGATGATCAATTAGGTCATTTTCGTCCTCCCTAGGCTTATTCTTGTCCAATTATGGTTTTTAAACAATCTTGTGCATCAATAGGTGTGTTTGTGTCATTGGATTATCAATTAGGTCATTTTCGTCCTCCCTAGGCATATTCTTGTCCAATTAGGGTTTTTAACCAATCTTGTGCATCCAATAGGTGTGTTTGTGTCATTGGATGATCAATTAGGTCATTTTCGTCCTCCCTAGGCTTATTCTTGTCCAATTATGGTTTTTAACCAATCTTGTGCATCCAATATGTGTGTTTGTGTCATTGGATTAACATTTAGGTCATTTTCGTCCTCCCTAGGCTTATTCTTGTCCTATTAGGGTTTTGAACCAATCTTGTGCATCCAATAAGTTTGTTTGTGTCATTGAATTAATATTTAGGTCATTTTCGTCCTCCCTAGGCATATTCTTGTCCAATTAGGGTTTTTAACCAATCTTGTGCATCCAATAGGTGTGTTTGTGTCGTTGGATGATCAATTAGGTAATTTTCGTCCTCCCTAGGCTTATTCATGTCCAATTAGGGTTTTTAACCCATCTTGTGCATCCAATAAGTTTGTTTGTGTCATTGAATTAATATTTTGGTCATTTTCGTCCTCCCTAAGCTTATTCTTGTCCAATTAGGGTTTTTATCCAATCTTGTGCATCCAATAGGTGTGTTTGTGTCATTGGATGATCAATTAGGTCATTTTCGACCTCCCTAGGCTTATTCTTGTCCAATTAGGGTTTTTAACCTATCTTGTGCATCCAATAAGTTTATTTGTGTCATTGAATTAATATTTAGGTCATTTTCGTCCTCCCTAAGCTTATTCTTGTCCAATTAGGGTTTTTAACCAATCTTGTGCATCCAATAGGTGTGTTTGTGTCATTGGATGATCAATTAGGTCATTTTCGTCCTCCCTAGGCATATTCTTGTCCAATTAGGGTTTTTAACCAATCTTGTGCATCCAATAGGTGTGTTTCTGTCATTGGATGATCAATTAGGTCATTTTCGCCTCCCTAGGGTTATTCTTGTCCAATTAGGGTTTTTAACCAATCTTGTGCATCCAATAGGTGTGTTTGTGTCATTGGATGATCAATTAGGTCATTTTCGACCTCCCTAGGCTTATTCTTGTCCAATTAGGGTTTTTAACCAATCTTGTGCATCCAATAAGTTTTTTTGTGTCATTGAATTAATATTTAGGTCATTTTCGTCCTCCCTAGGCATATTCTTGGCCAATTAGGGTTTTTAACCAATCTTGTGCATCCAATAGGTGTGTTTGTGTCATTGGATGATCAATTAGGTCATTTTCGTCCTCCCTAGGCTTATTCTTGTCCAATTAGGGTTTTTAACCAATCTTGTGCATCCAATAGGTGTGTTTGTGTCATTGGATGATCAATTAGGTCATTTTAGTCCTCCCTAGGCTTATTCTTGTCCAATTAGGGTTTTTAACTAATCTTGTGCATCCAACAAGTTCATTAGTGTCATTGGACGATCAATTAGGTCATTTCGTCCTCCCTAGGCATGTTCTTGTCGAACTAGGGTTTTTAACCTATCTTGTGCATCCAATAGGTGTGTTTGTGTCATTGGATGATCAACTAGCTCATTTTCGTTCTCCCTAGGATTATTCTTGTCCAATTAGGGTTTTTAACCAATCTTGTGCATCCAATAAGTTCATTTGTGTCATTGGATTAACATTTAGGTCATTTTCGTCCTCCCTAGGCATATTCTTGTCCAATTAGGGTTTTTAACCAATCTTGTGTATCCAATAGGTGTGTTTGTGTCATTGGATGATCAATTAGGCCATTTTCGTCCTCCCTAGGCTTATTCTTGTCCAATTAGGGTTTTTAACCAATCTTGTGCATCCAATAAGTTCATTTGTGTTATTGGATTGACATTTAGGTCATATTCGTCCTCCCTAGGCATATTCTTGTCCAATTAGGGTTTTTAACCAATCTTGTTCTTCCAATAGGTGTGTTTGTGTCATTGGATGATCAATTAGGTCATTTTCGTCCTCCCTAGGGATATTCTTGTCCAATTAGGGTTTTTAACCAATCTTGTTCATCCAATAGGTGTGTTTGTGTCATTGGATGATCAATTAGGTCATTTTCGTCCTCCCTAGGCTTATTCTTGTCCAATTAGGGTTTTTAACCAATCTTGTGTATCCAATAAGTTCATTAGTGTCATTGGATGATCAACTAGGTCATTTCCGTCCTCCCTAGGCATGTTCTTGTCCAACTAGGGTTTTGAACCAATCTTGTGCATCCAATAGGTGTGTTTGTGTCATTGGATGATCAATTAGGTCATTTTCGTCCTTCCTAGGCATATTATTGTCTAATTAGGGTTTTTAACCAATCTTGTGCATCCAATAAGTTTGTTTGTGTCATTGAATTAATATTTAGGTCATTTTGGTCCTCCCTAGGCATATTATAGTCCAATTAGGGTTTTTAACCAATCTTGTGCATCCAATAGGTGTGTTTGTGTCATTGGATGATCAATTAGGTCATTTTCGTCCTCCCTAGGCATATTCTTGTCCAATTAGGGTTTTTAACCAATCTTGTGCATCCAATAGGTGTGTTTGTGTCATTGGATGATCAATTAGGTCATTTTCGTCCTCCCTAGGCTTATTCTTGTCCAATTAGGGTTTTTAACCGATCTTCTGCATCCAATAGGTGTGTTTGTGTCTGGATGATCAATTAGGTCATTTTCGTCCTGCCTAGGCATATTCTTGTCCAATTAGGGTTTTTAACCAATTTTGTGCATCTAATAGGTGTGTTTGTGTCATTGGATGATCAATTAGGTCATTTTCGTCCTCCCTAGGCATATTCTTGTCCAATTAGGTTTTTAACCAATCTTGTGCTGCCAAAGGTGTGTTTGTGTCATTGGATGATCAATTAGGTCATTTTCGTCCTCCCTAGGCATATTCTTGTCCAATTAGGGTTTTTAACCAATCTTGTGCATCCAATAGGTGTGTTTGTGTCATTGGATGATCAATTAGGTCATTTTCGTCCTCCCTAGGCATATTCTTGTCCAATTAGGGTTTTTAACCAATCTTGTGCATCCAATAGGTGTGTTTGTGTCATTGGATGATCAATTAGGTCATTTTCGTCCTCCCTAGGCTTATTCTTGTCCAATTAGGGTTTTTAACAAATCTTGTGCTTCCAATAGGTGTGTTTGTGGCATTGGATGATCAATTAGGTCATTTTCGTCCTCCCTAGGCTTATTAATGTCCAATTAGGGTTTTTAACCAATCTTGTGCATCCAATAAGTTTATTTGTGTCATTGAATTAATATTTAGATCATTTTCGTCCTCCCTAAGCATATTCTTGTCCAATTAGGGTTTTTAACCAATCTTGTGCATCCAATAGGTGTGTTTGTGTCATTGGATGATCAATTAGGTCATTTTCGTCCTCCCTAGGCATATTCTTGTCCAATTAGGGTTTTTAACCAATCTTGTGCATCCAATAGGTGTATTTGTGTCATTGGATGATCAATTAGGTTATTTTCGTCCACCCTAGGCTTATTCTTGTCCAATTAGAGTTTTTAACCAATCTTGTGCATCCAATAAGTTCATTTGTGTCATTGGATTAACATTTATGTCATTTTCGTCCTCCCTAGGCATATGCTTGTCCAATTAGGGTTTTTAACCAATCTTGTGCATCCAATAGGTGTATTTGTGGTAGTGGATGATCAATTAGGTTATTATCGTCCTCCCTAGGCATATTCTTGTCCAATTAGGGTTTTTAACCAATCTTGTGCATCCAGTAGGTGTATTTGTGTCATTGGATGATCAATTATGTTATTTTCGTCCTCCCTAGGCTTATTCTTGTCCAATTAGAGTTTTTAACCAATCTTGTGCATCCAATAAGTTCATTTGTGTCATTGGATTAACATTTAGGTCATTTTCGTCCTCCCTAGGCATATTCTTGTCCAATTAGGATTTTTAACCAATCTTGTGCATCCAATAGGTGTATTTGTGTCATTGGATGATCAATTAGCTTATTTTCGTCCTCCCTAGGCTTATTCTTGTCCAATTAGGGTTTTTAACCAATCTTGTGCATCCAATAGGTGTGTTTGTGTCATTGGATGATCAATTAGGTTATTTTCGTCCTCCCTAGGCATATTCTTGTCCAATTAGGGTTTTTAACGAATCTTGTGCATCCAATAGGTGTGTTTGTGTCATTGGATGATCAATTAGGTCATTTTCGTCCTCCGTAGGCTTATTCTTGTCCAATTAGGGTTTTTAACCAATCTTGTGCATCCAATAAGTTGAGTTGTGTCATTGGATGATCAATTAGGTCATTTTCGTCCTCCCTAAGCTTATTCTTGTCCAATTAGGGTTATTAACCAATCTTGTGCGTTCAATAGGTGTGTTTGTGTCATTGGATGATCAATTTTGTCATTTTCGTCCTCCCTAGGCTTATTCCTGTCCAATTAGGGTTTTTAACCAATCTTGTGCATCCAGTAAGTTGAGTTGTGTCATTGGATTAACATTTAGGTCATTTTTGTCCTCCCTAGGCTTATTCTTGTCCAATTAGGGTTTTTAACCAATCTTGTGCATCCAATAAGTTCATTTGTGTCATTGGATAATCAATTAGGTCATTTTCGTCCTCCCTAGGCATATTCTTGTCCAATTAGGGTTTTTAACCAATCTTGTGCATCCAATAGGTGTGTTTGTGTCATTGGATGATCAATTAGGTCATTTTCGTCCTCCATAGGCTTATTCTTGTCCAAATAGGGTTTTTAACCAATCTTGTGCATCCAATAAGTTGAGTTGTGTCATTGGATTAACATTTAGGTCATTTTCGTCCTCCCTAGGCTTATTCTTGTCCAATTAGGGTTTTTAACCAATCTTGTGCATCCAATAAGTTGAGTTGTGTCATTGGATTAACATTTAGGTCATTTTCGTCCTACCTAGGCTTATTCTTGTCCAATTAGGGTTTTTAACCAATTTTGTGCATCCAATAGGTGTGTTTGTGTAATTGGATGATCAATTAGGTCATTTTCGTCCTCCCTAGGCTTATTCTTGTCCAATTAGGGTTTTTAACCAATCTTGTGCATCCAATAGGTGTGTTTGTGTCATTGGATGATCAATTAGGTCATTTTCGTCCTCCCTAGGCATATTCTTGTCCAATTAGGGTTTTTAACCAATCTTGTGCATCCCATAAGTTTGTTTGTGTCATTGAATTAATATTTAGGTCATTTTAGTCCTCGCTAGGCATATTCTTGTCCAATTAGGGTTTTTTACCAATCTTGTGCATCCAATAGGTGTGTTTGTGTCATTGGATGATCAATTAGGTCATTTTCGTCCTCCCTAGGCTTATTCTTGTCCAATTTGGGTTTTTAACCAATCTTGTGCATCCAATAAGTTGAGTTGTGTCATTGGATTAACATTTAGGTCATTTTCGTCCTCCCTAGGCTTATTCTTGTCCAATTAGGGTTTTTAACCAATCTTGTGCATCCAATAGGTGTGCTTGTGTCATTGCATGATCAATTAGGTCATTTTCGTCCTCCCTAGGCTTATTCTTGTCCAATTAGGGTTTTTAACCAATCTTGTGCATCCAATAGGTGTGTTTGTGTCATTGGATGATCAATTAGGTCATTTTCGTCCTCCCTAGGCTTATTCTTGTCCAATTAGGGTTTTTAACCAATCTTGTGCATCCAATAACTTTGTTTGTGTCATTGAATTAATATTTTGGTCATTTTCGTCCTCCCTAGGCATGTTCTTGTCCAACTAGGGTTTTTAACCAATCTTGTGCATCCAATTGGTGTGTTTGTGTCATTGGATGATCAATTAGGTCATTTTCGTCCTCCCTAGGCTTATTCTTGTCCAATTAGGGTTTTTAACCAATCTTGTGCATCCAATAGGTGTGTTTGTGTCATTGGATGATCAATTAGGTCATTTTCGTCCTCCCTAGGCTTATTCTTGTCCAATTAGGGTTTTTAACCGATCTTGTGCATCCAATAGCTGTGTTTGTGTCAATTGATGATCAATTAGGTCATTTTCGTCCTCCCTAGGCATATTCTGGTCCAATTAGGGTTTTTAACCAATCTTGTGCATCCAATAGGTGTGTTTGTGTCATTGGATGATCAATTAGGTTATTTTCGTCCTCCCTAGGCTTATTCTTGTCCAATTAGGGTTTTTAACCAATCTTGTGCATCCAATAGGTGTGTTTGTGTCATTGGATGATCAATTAGGTCATTTTCGTCCTCCCTAGGCTTATTCTTGTCCAATTAGGGTTTTTAACCAATCTTGTGCATCCAATAGGTGTGTTTGTGTCATTGGATGATCAATTAGGTCATTTTCGTCCTCCCTAGGCATATTCTTGTCCAATTAGGGTTTTTAACCAATCTTGTGCATCCAATAAGCTTGTTTGTTTTATTGAATTAATATTTAGGTCATTTTCGTCCTCCCTAGGCATATTCTGGTCCAATTAGGGTTTTTAACCAATCTTGTGCATCCAATAGGTGTGTTTGTGTCATTGGATGATCAATTAGGTTATTTTCGTCCTCCCTAGGCTTATTCTTGTCCAATTAGGGTTTTTAACCAATCTTGTGTATCCAATAGGTGTGTTTGTGTCATTGGATAACCAATTAGTTCATTTTCGTCCTCCCTAGGCATATTCTTGTCCAATTAGGGTTTTTAACCAATCTTGTGCATCCAATAAGTGTGTTTGTGTCATTGGGTGATCAATTAGGTCATTTTCGTCCTCCCTAGGCTTATTCTTGTCCAATTAGGGTTTTTAACCAATCTTGTGCATCCAATAAGTTGAGTTGTGTCATTGGATTAACATTTAGGTCATTTTCGTCCTCCCTAGGCATATTCTTGTGCAATTAGGGTTTTTAACCAATGTTGTGCATCCAATAGGTGTGTTTGTGTCATTGGATGATCAATTAGGTCATTTTCGTCATCCCTCGGCATATTCTTGTCCAATTAGGGTTTTTAACCAATCTTGTGCATCCAATAGGTGTGTTTGTGTCATTGGATGATCAATTAGGTCATTTTCGTCCTCCCTAGGCATATTCTTGTCCAATTAGGGTTTTTAACCAATCTTATGCATCCAATAAGTTCATTTGTGTCATTGGATTAACATTTAGGTCATTTTCGTCCTCCCTAGGCATATTCTTGTCCAATTAGGGTTTTTAACCAATTCTTGTGCATCCAATAGGTGTGTTTGTGTCATTGGATGATCAATTAGGTTATTTTTGTCCTCTCTAGGCATATTCTTGTCCAATTAGGGTTTTTAACTAATCTTGTGCATCCAATAAGTTCATTTGTGTCATTGGATGATCAATTAGGTCATTTTCGTCCTCCCTAGGCATATTCTTGTCCAATTAGGGTTTTTAACCAATCTTGTGCATCCAATAGGTGTGTTTGTGTCACTGGATGATCAATTAGGTCATTTTCGTCCTCCGTAGGCATATTCTTGTCCAATTAGGGTTTTTAACGAATCTTGTGCATCCAATAAGTGTGTTTGTGTCATTGGATGATCAATTAGGTCATTTTTGTCCTCCCTAGGCTTATTCTTGTCCAATTAGGGTTTTTAACCAATCTTGTGCATCCAATAACTTTGTTTGTGTCATTGAATTAATATTTAGGTCATTTTCCTCCTCACTAGGCATATTCTTGTCCAATTAGGGTTTTTAACCAATCTTGTGCATCCAATAGGTGTGTTTGTGTCATTTGATTATCAATTAAGTCATTTTCGTCCTCCCTAGGCTTATTCTTGTCCAATTAGAGTTTTTAACCAATCTTGTGCATCCAATAAGTTTGTTTGTTTCATTGAATTAATATTTAGGTCATTTTCGTCCTCCCTAGGCATATTCTTGTCCAATTAGGGTTTTTAACCAATCTTGTGCATCCAATAAGTTTGTCTGTTTCATTGAATTAATATTTAGGTCATTTTCGTCCTCCCTAGGCATATTCTTGTCCAATTAGGGTTTTTAACGAATCTTGTGCATCCAATAGGTGTGTTTGTGTCATTGGATGATCAATTAGGTCATTTTCGTCCTCCGTAGGCTTATTCTTGTCCAATTAGGGTTTTTAACCAATCTTGTGCATCCAATAGCTGTGTTTGTGTCATTGGATGATCAATTAGGTCATTTTCGTCCTCCCTAAGCTTATTCTTGTCCAATTAGGGTTTTTAACCAATCTTGTGCATCCAATAGCTGTGTTTGTGTCATTGGATGATCAATTAGGTCATTTTCGTCCTCCCTAAGCTTATTCTTGTCCAATTAGGGTTATTAACCAATCTTGTGCATCCAATAGGTGTGTTTGTGTCATTGGATGATCAATTTGGTCATTTTCGTCCTCCTTATGCTTATTCTTGTCCAATTAGGGTTTTTAACCAATCTTGTGCATCCAATAAGTTGAGTTGTGTCATTGGATTAACATTTAGGTCATTTTCATCCTCCCTAGGCTTATTCTTGTCCAATTAGGGTTTTTAACCAATCTTGTGGATCCAATAAGTTCATTTGTGTCATTGGATGATCAATTAGGTCATTTTCGTCCTCCCTATGTATATTCTTGTCCAATTAGGGTTTTTAACCAATCTTGTGCATCCAATAGGTGTGTTTGTTTCATTGGATGATCAATTAGGTCATTTTCGTCCTCCCTAGGCTTATTCTTGTCCAATTAGGGTTTTTAACCGATCTTGTGCATCCAATAGGTGTGTTTGTGTCATTGGATGATGAATTAGGTGATTTTCGTCCTGCCTAGGTATATTCTTGTCCAATTAGAGTTTTTAACCAATCTTGTGGATCCAGTAGGTGTGTTTGTGTCATTGGATGATCAATTAGGTCATTTTCGTCCTCCCTTTACATATTCTTGTCCAATTAGGGTTTTTAACAAAGCTTGTGCTTCCAATAGATGTGTTTGTGTCATTGGATGATCAATTAGGTCATTTTCGTCCTCCCTAGGCATATTCTTGTCCAATTAGGGTTTTTAACCAATCTTGTGCATCCAATAGATGTGTTTGTGTCATTGGATGATCAATTAGGTCATTTTCGTCCTCCCTAAGCATATTCTTGTCCAATTAGGGTTTTTAACCAATCTTGTGCATCCAATAGGTGTGTTTGTGTCATTGGATGATCAATTAGGTGATTTTCGTCCTGCCTAGGTATATTCTTGTCCAATTAGAGTTTTTAACCAATCTTGTGGATCCAGTAGGTGTGTTTGTGTCATTGGATGATCAATTAGGTCATTTTCGTCCTCCCTTTACATATTCTTGTCCAATTAGGGTTTTTAACAAAGCTTGTGCTTCCAATAGATGTGTTTGTGTCATTGGATGATCAATTAGGTCATTTTCGTCCTCCCTAGGCATATTCTTGTCCAATTAGGGTTTTTAACCAATCTTGTGCATCCAATAGATGTGTTTGTGTCATTGGATGATCAATTAGGTCATTTTCGTCCTCCCTAAGCATATTCTTGTCCAATTAGGGTTTTTAACCAATCTTGTGCATCCAATAGGTGTGTTTGTGTCATTGGATGATCAATTAGGTCATTTTCGTCCTCCCTAGGCATATTCTTATCCAATTAGGGTATTGAACCAATCTTGTGCATCCAATAGGTGTGTTTGTGTCATTGGATGATCAATTAGGTCATTTTCGTCCTTTTTATGCTTATTCTTGTCCAATTAGGGTTTTTAACCAATCTTGTGCATCCAATAAGTTCATTTGTGTCATTGGATGATCAATTAGGTCATTTTCGTCCTCCCTAGGATTATTCTTGTCCAATTAGGGTTTTTAACCAATCTTGTGCATCCAATAGGTGTGTTTGTGTCATTGGATGATCAATTAGGTCATTTTCGTCCTCCATAGGCTTATTCTTGTCCAATTAGGGTTTTTAACCAGTCTTGTGCATCCAATAAGTTGAGTTGTGTCATTGGAATAACATTTAGGTCATTTTCGTCCTCCCTAGGCTTATTCTTGTCCAATTAGGGTTTTTAACCAATCTTGTGCATCCAATAGGTGTGTTTGTGTCATTGGATGATCAATTAGGTCATTTTCGTCCTCCCTAGGCTTATTCTTGTCCAATTAGGGTTTTTAACCAATCTTGTGCATCCAATAGGTGTGTTTGTGTCATTGGATGATCAATTAGGTCATTTTCGTCCTCCCTAGGCATATTCTTGTCCAATTAGGGTTTTTAACCAATCTTGTGCATCCAATAAGCTTGTTTGTTTTATTGAATTAATATTTAGGTCATTTTCGTCCTCCCTAGGCATATTCTGGTCCAATTAGGGTTTTTAACCAATCTTGTGCATCCAATAGGTGTGTTTGTGTCATTGGATGATCAATTAGGTTATTTTCGTCCTCCCTAGGCTTATTCTTGTCCAATTAGGGTTTTTAACCAATCTTGTGCATCCAATAGGTGTGTTTGTGTCATCGGATGACCAATTAGGTCTCTTACGTCCTCCCTAGGCATATTCTTGTCCAATTAGGGTTTTTAACCAATCTTGTGCATCCATTAGGTGTGTTTGTGGCAATGGATGATCAATTAGGTCATTTTCGTCCTCCCTAGGCTTATTCTTGTCCAATTAGGGTTTTTAACCAATCTTGTGCATCCAATAGGTGTGTTTGTGTCATTGGATGATCAATTAGGTCATTTTCGTCCTCCCTAGGCTTATTCTTGTCCAATTAGGGTTTTTAACCAATCTTGTGCATCCAATAGGTGTGTTTGTGTCATTGGATGATCAATTAGGTCATTTTCGTCCTCCATAGGCTTATTTTTGTCCAATAGGGTTTTTAACCAATCTGGTGCATCCAATAAGTTGAGTTGTGTGATTGGATTAATATTTAGGTCATTTCCATCCTCCCTAGGCTTATTCTTATCCAATTAGGGTTTTTAACCAATCTTGTGCATCCAATAAGTTCATTTGTGTCATTGGATTAACATTTAGGTCATTTTCGTCCTCCCTAGGCATATTCTTGTCCAATTAGGGTTTTTAACCAATCTTGTGCATCCAATAGGTGTGTTTGTGTCATTGGATGATCAATTAGGTTATTTTCGTCCTTCCTAGGCTTATTCTTGTCCAATTAGGGTTTTTAACCAATCTTGTGCATCCAATAGGTGTGTTTGTGTCATTGGATGACCAATTAGGTCATTTTCGTCCTCCCTAGGCATATTCTTGTCCAATTAGGGTTTTTAACTAATCTTGTGCATCCAATAGGTGTGTTTGTTTCATTGGATGATCAATTAAGTCATTTTCGTCCTCCCTAGGCTTATTCTTGTCCAATTAGGGTTTTTAACCAATCTTGTGCATCCAATAGGTGTGTTTGTGTCATTGGATGATCAATTAGGTCATTTTCGTCCTCCCTAGGCTTATTCTTGTCCAATTAGGGTTTTTAACAAATCTTGTGCATCCAATAGGTGTGTTTGTGTCATTGGATGATCAATTAGGTCATATTCGTCCTCCCTAGGCTTATTCTTGTCCAATTAGGGTTTTTAACCAATCTTGTGCATCCAATAGGTGTGTTTGTGTCATTGGATGATCAATTAGGTCATTTTCGTCCTCCCTAGGCTTATTCTTGTCCAATTAGGGTTTTTAACCAATTTTGTGCATCCAATAGGTGTGTTTGTTTCATTGGATGATCAATTAGGTCTTTTTCGTCCTCCCTAGGCATATTCTTGTCCAACTAGGGTTTTAAACTAATCTTGTGCATCCAATAGGTGTGTTTGTGTCATTGGATGATTAATTAGGTCATTTTCGTCCTCCCTAGGCTTATTCTTGTCCAATTAGGGTTTTTAACCAATCTTGTGCATCCAATAGGTGTGTTTGTGTCATTGGATGATAAATTAGGTCATTTTCGTCCTCCCTAGGCTTATTCTTGTCCAATTAGGGTGTTTAACCAATCTTGTGCATCCAATAGGTGTGTTTGTGTCATTGGATGATCAATTAGGTCATTTTCGTCCTCCCTGGGCTTATTCTTGTCCAATTAGGGTTTTTAACCAATCTTGTGCATCCAATAAATTTGTTTGTGTCATTGAATTAATATTTAGGTCATTTTCGTCCTCCCTAGGCTTATTCTTGTCCAATTAGGGTTTTTAACCAATCTTGTGCATCCAATAGGTGTGTTTGTGTCATTGGATGATCAATTAGGTCATTTTCGTCCTCCCTAGGCTTATTCTTGTCCAATTAGGGTTTCTATCAAATCTTGTGCATCCAATAACTTTGTTTGTGTCATTGAATTAATATTTAGGTCATTTTAGTCCTCCCAAGGCATATTCTTGTCCAATTAGGGTTTTTAACAAATCTTGTGCATCCAATAGGTGTGTTTGTGTCATTGGATGATCAATTAGGTCATTTTCGTCCTCCCTAGGCTTATTCTTGTCCAATTAGGGTTTTTAACCAATCTTGTGCATCCAATAGGTGTGTTTGTGTCATTGGATGATCAATTAGGTCATTTTCGTCCTCCCTAGGCATATTCTTGTCCAATTAGGGTTTTTAACCAATCTTGTGCATCCAATAGATGTGTTTGTGTCATTGGATGATCAATTAGGTCAATTTCGTCCTCCATAGGCTTATTCTTGTCCAATTAGGGTTTTTAAGCAATCTTGTGCATCCAATAAGTTGAGTTGTGTCATTGGATTAACATTTAGGTCATTTTCGTCCTCCCCAGGCTTATTCTTGTCCAATTAGGGTTTTTAACCAATCTTGTGCATCCAATAGGTGTGTTTGTGTCATTGGATGATCAATTAGGTCATTTTCTTCCTCCCTAGGCTTATTCTTGTCCAATTAGGGTTTTTAACCAATCTTGTGCATCCAATAGGTGTGTTTGTGTCATTGGATGATCAATTAGGTCATTTTCGTCCTCCCTAGGCTTATTCTTGTCCAATTAGGGTTTTAAACCAATGTTGTGCATCCAATAAGTTCGTTTGTGTCATTAAATTAACATTTAGGTCATTTTCGTCCTCCCTAGGCTTATTCTTGTCCAATTAGGGTTTTTAACCAATCTTGTGCATCCAATAGGTGTGTTTGTGTCATTGGATGATCAATTAGGTCATTTTCATCCTCCGTAGACTTATTCTTGTCCAATTAGGGTTTTTTTTACCAATCTTGTGCATCCAATAGGTGTGTTTGTGTCATTGGATGATCAATTAGGTCATTTTCGTCCTCCCTAGGCTTATTCTTGTCCAATTACGGTTTTTAACCAATCTTGTGCATCCAATAAGTTTGTTTGTGTCATTGAATTAATATTTTGGTCGTTTTCGTCCTCCCTAGGCATATTCTTGTCCAATTAGGGTTTTTAACCAATCTTGTGCATCCAATAGGTGTGTTTGTGGCAATGGATGATCAATTAGGTCATTTTCGTCCTCCCTAGGCTTATTCTTGTCCAATTAGGGTTTTTAACCAATCTTGTGCATCCAATAGGTGTGTTTGTGTCATTGGATGATCAATTAGGTCATTTTCGTCCTCCCTAGGCTTATTCTTGTCCAATTAGGGTTTTTAACCAATCTTGTGCATCCAATAGGTGTGTTTGTGTCATTGGATGATCAATTAGGTTATTTTCGTCCTCCCTAGGCTTATTCTTGTCCAATTAGGGTTTTTAACCAATCTTGTGCATCTAATAAGTTGAGTTTTGCAATTGGAATAACATTTAGGTCATTTTCGTCCTCCCTAGGCATATTCTTGTCCAATTAGGGTTTTTAACCAATCTTGTGTATCCAATAGGTGTGTTTGTGTCATTGGATGATCAATTAGGTCATTTTCGTCCTCCCTAGGCTTATTCTTGTCCAATTAGGGTTTTTAACCAATCTTGTGCATCCAATAACTTGAGTTGTGTCATTGGATTAACATTTAGGTCATTTTCGTCCTCCCTAGGCTTATTCTTGTCCAATTAGGGTTTTTAACCAATCTTGTGCATCCAATAGGTGTGTTTGTGTCATTGGATGATCAATTAGGTCATTTTCGTCCTCCCTAGGCTTATTCTTGTCCAATTAGGGTTTTTAACCAATCTTGTGCATCTAATAGGTGTGTTTGTGTCATTGGAGGATCAATTAGGTCATTTACGTCCTCCCTAGGCTAATGCTTGTCCAATTAGGGTTTTTAACCAATCTTGTGCATCCAATAAGTTGAGTTGTGTCATTGGATTAAAATTTAAGTCATTTTCGTTCTCCCTACGCTTATTCTTGTCCAATTAGGGTTTTTAACCAATCTTGTGCATCCAATAGGTGTGTTTGTGTCATTGGATGATCAATTAGGTCATTTTCGTCCTCCCTAGGCATATTCTTGTCCAATTAGGGTTTTTAACCAATCTTGTGCATCCAATAGGTGTGTTTGTGTCATTGGATGATCAATTAGGTCATTTTCGTCCTCCCTAGGCATATTCTTGTCCAATTAGGGTTTTTAACCAATCTTGTGCATCCAATAGGTGTGTTTTGTCATTGGATGATCAATTAGGTCATTATCGTCCTCCCTAGGCATATTCTTGTCCAATTAGGGTTTTTAACCAATCTTGTGCATCCAATAGGTGTGTTTGTGTCATTGGATGATCAATTAGGTCATTTTCGTCCTCCCTAGGCATATTCTTGTCCAATTAGGGTTTTTAACCAATCTTGTGCATCCAATAGGTGTGTTTGTGTCATTGGATAATCATTTAGGTCATTTTCGTCCTCCCTAGGTATATTCTTATCCAATTAGGGTTTTTATCCAATCTTGTGCATCCAATAGGTGTGTTTGTGTCATTGGATGATCAATTAGGTCATTTTCGTCCTTTCTATGCTTATTGTTGTCCAATTAGGGTTTTTAACCAATCTTGTGCATCCAATAAGTTCATTTGTGTCATTGGATGATCAATTAGGTCATTTTCGTCCTCCCTAGGTATATTCTTGTCCAACTAGGGTTTTTAACCAATCTTGTGCTTCCAATAGGTGCGTTTGTGTCATTGGATGATCAATTAGGTCATTTTCGTCCTCCCTAGGCTTATTCTTGTCCAATTAGGGTTTTTAACCAATCTTGTGCATCCAATAAGTTCATTTGTGTCATTGGATTAACAATTAGGTCATTTTCGTTCTCCCTAGGCTTATTTTTGTCCAATTAGGGTTTTTAACCAATCTTGTGCATCCAATAAGTTCATTTGTGTTATTGGATTAACATTTAGGTCATATTCGTCCTCCCTAGGCATATTCTTGTCCAATTAGGGTTTTTAACCAATCTTGTGCATCCAATAGGTGTGTTTGTGTCATTGGATGATCAATTAGGTTATTTTCGTCCTCCCTAGGCTTATTCTTGTCCAATTAGGGTTTTTAACCAATCTTGTGCATCCAATAAGTTGAGTTGTGTCATTGGATTAACATTTAGGTCTTTTTCGTTCTTCCTAGGCTTATTCTTGTCCAATTAGGGTTTTTAACCAATCTTGTGCATCCAATAAGTTCATTTGTGTTATTGGATTAACATTTAGGTCATATTCGTCCTCCCTAGGCATATTCTTGTCCAATTAGGGTTTTTAACCAATCTTGTGCATCCAATAGGTGTGTTTGTGTCATTGGATGATCAATTAGGTCATTTTTGTTCTTCCTAAGCATATTCTTGTCCAATTAGGGTTTTTAACCAATCTTGTGCATCCAATAGGTGTGTTTGTGTCATTGGATGATCAATTAGGTCATTTTCGTCCTCCCTAGGCATATTCTTGTCCAATTAGGGTTTTTAACCAATCTTGTGCATCCAATAGGTGAGTTTGTGTCGTAGGATGATCAATTAGGTTATTTTCATCCTCCCTATGCTTATTCTTGTCCAATTAGGGTTTTTTAACCAATCTTGTGCATCTAATAAGTTCATTTGTGTCATTGGATGATCAATTAGGTCATTTTCGTCCTCCCTAGGCTTATTCTTGTCCAATTAGGGTTTTTAACCAATCTTGTGCATCCAATAGGTGTGTTTGTGTCATTGGATGATCAATTAGGTCATTTTCGTCCTCCCTAGGCTTATTCTTGTCCAATTAGGGTTTTTCACCAATCTTGTGTATCCAATAGGTGTGTTTGTGTCATTGGATGATCAATTAGGTCATTTTCGTCCTCCCTAGGCTTATTCTTGTCCAATTAGGGTTTTTAACTAATCTTGTACATCCAATAAGTTCATTTGTGTCATTGGATTAACATTTAGGTCATTTTCGTCCTCCCTAGGCATATTCTTGTCCAATTAGGGTTTTTAACCAATCTTGTGCATCCAATAGGTGTGTTTGTGTCATTGGATGATCAATTAGGTCATTTTCGTCCTCCCTAGGCTTATTCTTGTCCAATTAGGGTTTTTATTCAATCTTGTGCATACAATAAGTTCATTTGTGTCATTGGATTAACATTTAGGTCATTTTCGTCCTCCCTAGGCATATTCTTGTCCAATTAGGGTTTTTAACCAATCTTGTGCTTCCAATAGGTGTGTTTGTGTCATTGGATGATCAATTAGGTCATATTCGTCCTCCCTAGGCTTATTCTTGTCCAATTAGGGTTTTTAACCAATCTTGTGCATCCAATAAGTTCATTTGTGTCATTGGATGATCAATTAGGTCATTTTCATCCTCCCTAGGTATATTCTTGTCCAACTAGGGTTTTAAACCAATCTTGTGCATCCAATAGATGTGTTTGTGTCTTTGGATGATCAATTAGGTCATTTTCGTCCTCCCTAGGCTTATTCTTGTCCAATTAGGGTTTTTAACCAATCTTGTGCATCCAATAGGTGTGTTTGTGTCATTGGATGATCAATTAGGTCATTTTCGTCCTCCCTAGGCTTATTCTTGTCCAATTAGGGTTTTTAACCAATCTTGTGCATCCAATAACTTTGTTTGTGTCATTGATTTAATATTTAGGTCATTTTTGTCTTCCCTAGGCATATTCTTGTCCAATTAGGGTCTTTAACCAATCTTGTGCATCCAATAGGTGTGTTTGTGTCATTGGATGATCAATTAGGTCATTTTCGTCCTCCCTAGGCATATTCTTGTCCAATTATGGTTTTTAATCAATCTTTTGCATCCAATAAGTTTGTTTGTTTCATTGAATTAATATTTAGGTCATATTCGTCCTCCCTAGGCATATTCTTGTCCAATTAGGGTTTTTAACCAATCTTGTGCATCCAATAGGTGTGTTTGTGTCATTGGATGATCAATTAAGTCATTTTCGTCCTCCCTAGGCTTATTCTTGTCCAATTAGGGTTTTTAACCAATCTTGTGCATCCAATAAGTTCATTTGTGTCATTGGATTAACATTAAGGTCATTTTCGTCCTCCCTAGGCATATTCTTGTCCAATTAGGGTTTTTAACCAATCTTTTGCTTCCAATAGGTGTGTTTGTGTCATTGGATGATCAATTAGGTCATTTTCGTCCTCCCTAGGCTTATTCTTGTCCAATTAGGGTTTTTACCCAATCTTTTACATCCAACAAATTTGTTAATGTCATTGAATTAATATTTAGGTCATTTTCGTCCTCCCTAGGCATATTCTTGTTTAATTAGGGTTTTTAACCAACCTTGTGCATCCAATAGGTGTGTTTATGTCATTGGATGATCAATTAGGTCATTTTCGTCCTCCCTAGGCCTATTGTTGTCCAATTAGGGTTTTTAACCAATCTTGTGCATCCAATAGGTGTGTTTGTGGCAATGGATGATCAATTAGGTCATTTTCGTCCTCACTAGGCTTATTCTTGTCCAATTAGGGTTTTTAACCAATCTTGTGCATCCAACAAGTTTGTTTATGTCATTGAATTAATATTTAGGTCCTTTTCGTCCTCCCTAGGCATATTCTTGTCCAATTAGGGTTTTTAACCAATCTTGTGCATCCAATAGGTGTGTTTGTGTCATTGGATGATCAATTAGGTCATTTTCGTCCTCCCTAGGCATATTCTTGTCCAATTAGGGTTTTTATACAATCTTGTGCATCCAATAGGTGTGTTTGTGTCATTGGATGATCAATTAGGTCATTTTTGTCCTCCCAAGGCATATTCTTGCCCAATTAGGGTTTTTAACCAATCTTGTGCATCCAATAAGTTGAGTTGTGTCATTGGATTAGCATTTAGGTAATTTTCGTCCTCCCTAGGCTTATTCTTGTCCAATTAGGGTTTTTAACCAATCTTGTGCATCCAATAAGTTCATTTGTGTCATTGGATTAACATTTTTGTCATTTTCGTCCTCCCTAGGCATATTCTTGTCCAATACGTGTGTTTGTGTCATTGGATGATCAATTAGGTCATATTCGTCCTCCCTAGGCTTATTCTTGTCCAATTAGGGTTTTTACCCAATCTTGTGCATCCAACAAGTTTGTTTATGTCATTGAATTAATATTTAGGTCATTTTCGTCCTCCCTAGGCATATTCTTGTCCAATTAGGGTTTTTAACCAATCTTGTGCATCCAATAGGTGTGTTTGTGTCATTGGATGATCAATTAGGTCATTTTCGTCCTCCCTAGGCATATTCTTGTCCAATTAGGGTTTTTAACCAATCTTGTGCATCCAATAGGTGTGTTTGTGTCATGGGATGATCAATTAGATCATTTTCGTCCTCCCTAGGCATATTCTTATCCAATTAGGGTTTTGAACCAATCTTGTGCATCCAATAGGTGTGTTTGTGTCATTGGATGATCAATTAGGTCATTTTCGTCCTTTCTATGCTTATTCTTGTCCAATTAGGGTTTTTAACCAATCTTGTGCATCCAATAAGTTCATTTGTGTCATTGGATGATCAATTAGGTAATTTTCGTTCTCCCTAGGCTTATTCTTGTCCAATTAGGGTTTTTAACCAATCTTGTGCATCCAATAGGTGTGTTTGTGTCATTGGATGATCAATTAGGTCATTTTCATCCTACCTAGACTTATTCTTGTCAAATTAGGGTTTTTAATCAATCTTGTGCATCCAATAACTTTGTTTGTGTCATTGAATTAATATTTAGGTCATTTTCGTCCTCCCTAGGCATATTCTTGTCCAATTAGGGTTTTTAACCAATCTTGTGCATCCAATAGGTGTGTTTGTGTCATTGGATGATCAATTAGGTTATTTTCGTCATTCCTAGGCATTGATCATCCAATGACACAAACACACCTATTGGATGCACAAGATTGGTTAAAAACCCTAATTGGACAAGAATATGCCTAGGGAGGACGAAAATGACCTAAATGTTAATCCAATGACACAAATGAACTTATTGGATGCACAACATTGGTTAAAAACCCTAATTGGACAAGATAGGTCATTTTCGTCCTCCCTAGGCTTATTCTTGTCCAATTAGGGTTTTTAACCAATCTTGTGCATCCAATAACTTTGTTTGTGTCATTGAATTAATATTTAGGTCATTTTCGTCCTCCCTAGGCATATTCTTGTCCAATTAGGGTTTTTAACCAATCTTGTGCATCCAATAGGTGTGTTTGTGTCATTGGATGATCAATTAGGTCATTTTCGTCCTCCCTAGGCATATTCTTGTCCAATTAGGGTTTTTAACCAATCTTGTGCATCCAATAGGTGTGTTTGTGTCATTGGATGATCAATTAGGTCATTTTCGTCCTCCCTAGGCTTATTCTTGTCGAATTAGGGTTTTTAACCAATCTTGTGCATCCAATAGGTGTGTTTGTGTCATTGGATGATCAATTAGGTCATTTTCGTCCTCCCTAGGCTTATTCTTGTCCAATTAGGTTTTTAACCAATCTTGTGCATCCAATAGGTGTGTTTGTGTCATTGGATGATCAATTAGGTTATTTTCGTCCTCCCTAGGCATATTCTTGTCCAATTAGGGCTTTTAACGAATCTTGTGCATCCAATAGGTGTGTTTGTGTCATTGGATGATCAATTAGGTCATTTTCATCCTCCCTAGGCTTATTCTTGTCCAATTAGGGTTTTTAACCAATCTTGTGCATCCAATAGGTGTGTTTGTGTCATTGGATGATCAATTAGGTCATTTTCGTCCTCCCTAGGCTTATTCTTGTCCAATTAGGGTTTTTAACCAATCTTGTGCATCCAATAAGTTGAGTTGTGTCATTGGATTAACAATTAGGTCATTTTCATCCTCCCTAGGCTTATTCTTGTCCAATTAGGGTTTTTAACCAATCTTGTGCATCCGATAAGTTTGTTTGTGTTATTGAATTAATATTTAGGTCATTTTCGTCCACCCTAGGCATATTCTTGTCCAATTAGGGTTTTTAACCAATCTTGTGTATCCAATAGGTGTGTTTGTGTCATTGGATGATCAATTAGGTCATTTTCGTCCTCCCTAAGCTTATTCTTGTCCAATTAGGATTTTTAACCAATCTTGTGCATCCAATAAGTTGAGTTGTGTCATGGGATTAACATTTAGGTCATTTTCGTCCTCCCTAGGCTTATTCTTGTCCAATTAGGGTTTTTAACCAATCTTGTGTATCCAATAAGTTCATTTGTGTCATTGAATTAATATTTAGGTCATTTTCGTCCTCCCTAGGCATATTCTTGTCCAATTAGGGTTTTTAACCAATCTTGTGCATCCAATAGGTGTGTTTGTGTCATTGGATGATCAATTAGGTCATTTTCGTCCTCCCTAGGCATATTCTTGTCCAATTAGGGTTTTTAACCAATCTTGTGCAGCCAATAGGTGTGTTGTGTCATTGGATGATCAATTAGGTCATTTTCGTCCTCCCTAGGCATATTCTTGTCCAATTAGGGTTTTTAACCAATCTTGTGCATCCAATAGGTGTGTTTGTGTCATTGGATGATCAATTAGGTCATTTTCGTCCTCCCTAGGCATATTCTTGTCCAATTAGGGTTTTTAACCAATCTTGTGCATCCAATAGGTGTGTTGTGTCATTGGATGATCAATTAGGTCATTTTCGTCCTCCCTAGGCATATTCTTGTCCAATTAGGGTTTTTAACCAATCTTGTGCATCCAATAACTTGGTTTGTGTCATGAAATTAATATTTAGGTCATTTTTGTCCTCCCTAGGCATATTCTTGTCCAATTAGGGTTTTTAACCAATCTTGTGCATCCAATAACTTTGTTTGTGTCATTAAATTAATATTTAGGTCATTTTCGTCCTCCCTAGGCATATTCTTGTCCAATTAGGGTTTTTAACCAATCTTGTGCATCCAATAGGTGTGTTTGTGTCATTGGATGATCAATTAGGTCATTTTCGTCCTCCCTAGGCATATTCTTGTCCAATTAGGGTTTTAAACCAATCTTGGGCATCCGATAAGTTTGTTTGTGTCATTGAATTAATATTTAGGTCATTTTCGTCCTCCCTAGGAGTTTCTTGTCCAATTAGGGTTTTTAACCAATCTTGTGCATCCAATAGGTGTGTTTGTGTCATTGGATGATCAATTAGGTCATTTACGTCCTCCCTAGGCTTATTCTTGTCCAATTAGGGTTTTTAACCAATCTTGTGCATCCAATAACTTTGTTTGTGTCATTGAATTAATATTTAGTTCATTTTCGTCCTCCCTAGGCATATTTTTGTCCAATTAGGGTTTTTAACCAATCTTGTGCATCCAATAGGTGTGTTTGTGTCATTGGATGATCAATTAGGTCATTTTCGTCCTCCCTAGGCTTATTCTTGTTCAATTAGGGTTTTTAACCAATCTTGTGTATCCAATAGGTTTGTTTGTGTCATTGGATGATCAATTTGGTCATTTTCGTCCTCCCTAGGCTTATTCTTGTCCAATTAGGGTTTTTAACCAATCTTGTGCATCCAATAGGTGTGTTTGTGTCATTGGATGATCAATTAGGTCATTTTCATCCTCCCTAGGCATATTCTTGTCCAATTAGGGTTTTTAACCAATCTTGTGCATCCGATAGGTGTATTTGTGTCATTGGATGATCAATTAGGTTATTTTCGTCCTCCCTAGGCTTATTCTTGTCCAATTAGGGTTTTAAACCAATCTTGTGCATCCAATAGGTGTGTTTGTGTCATTGGATGATCAATTAGGTCATTTTCGTCCTCCCTAAGCATATTCTTGTCCAATTAGGGTTTTTAACCAATCTTGTGCATCCAATAAGTTTGTCTGTTTCATTGAATTAATATTTAGGTCATTTTCGTCCTCCCTAGGCATATTCTTGTCCAATTAGGGTTTTTAACAAATCTTGTGCATCCAATAGGTGTGTTTGTGTCATTGGATGATCAATTAGGTCATTTTCGTCCTCCGTAGGCTTATTCTTGTCCAATTAGGGTTTTTAACCAATCTTGTGCATCCAATAGGTGTGTTTGTGTCATTGGATGATCAATTTGGTCATTTTCGTCCTCCCTAGGCTTATTCTTGTCCAATTAGGGTTTTTAACCGATCTTGTGCATCCAATAGGTGTGTTTGTGTCATTGGATGATCAATTAGGTCATTTTCGTCCCGCCTAGGTATATTCTTGTCCAATTAGAGTTTTTAACCAATCTTGTGGATCCAATAGGTGTGTTTGTGTCATTGGATGATCAATTAGGTCATTTTCGTCCTCCCTAGGCATATTCTTGTCCAATTAGGGTTTTTAACAAATCTTGTGCATCCAATAGGTGTGTTTGTGTCATTGGATGATCAATTAGGTCATTTTCGTCCTCCCTAGGCTTATTCTTGTCCAATTAGGGTTTTTAACCAATCTTGTGCATCCAATAGGTGTGTTTGTGTCATTGGATGATCAATTAGGTCATTTTCGTCCTCCCTAGGCTTATTCTTGTCCAATTAGGGTTTTTAACCAATCTTGTGCATCCAATAAGTTGAGTTGTGTCATTGGATTAACATTTAGGTAATTTTCGTTCTCCCTATGCTTATTCTTGTCCAATTAGGGTTTTTAACCAATCTTGTGCATCCAATAAGTTCATTAGTGTCATTGGATGATCAATTAGGTCATTTTCGTCCTCCCTAGGCATGTTCTTGTCCAACTAGGGTTTTTAACCAATCTTGTGCATCCAATAGGTGTGTTTGTGTCATTGGATGATCAATTAGGTCATTTTCGTCCTCCCTAGGCTTATTCTTGTCCAATTAGGGTTTTTAACCAATCTTGTGAATTCATTAAGTTTGTTTGTGTCATTGAATTAATATTTAGGTCATTTTCGTCCTCCCTAGACATATTCTTGTCCAATTAGGGTTTTTAACCAATCTTGTGCATCCAATAGGTGTGTTTGTGTCATTGGATGATCAATTAGGTCATTTTCGTCTTCCCTAGGCTTATTCTTGTCCAATTAGGGTTTTTAACCAATCTTGTGAATCCAATAAGTTCATTTGTGTCATTGGATTAACATTTAGGTCATTTTCGTCCTCCCTAGGCAT
>JBBPBR010001096.1:243381-265440 GCA_037974775.1 Cicer pinnatifidum
GATGATCAATTAGGTCATTTTCGTCTTCCCTAGGCTTATTCTTGTCCAATTAGGGTTTTTAACCAATCTTGTGAATCCAATAAGTTCATTTGTGTCATTGGATTAACATTTAGGTCATTTTCGTCCTCCCTAGGCATATTCTTGTCCAATTAGGGTTTTTAACCAATCTTGTGCATCCAATAGGTGTGTTTGTGTCATTGGATGATCAATTAGGTTATTTTCGTCCTCCCTAGGCTTATTCTTGTCCAATTAGGGTTTTTAACCAATCTTGTGCATCCAATAGGTGTGTTTGTGTCATTGGATGATCAATTAGGTCATTTTCGTCCTCCCTAGGCATATTCTTGTCCAATTAGGGTTTTTAACCAATCTTGTGCATCCAATAAGTTTGTTTGTTTCATTGAATTAATACTTAGGTCATTTTCGTCCTCCCTAGGCATATTCTTGTCCAATTAGGGTTTTTAACCAATCTTGTGAATCCAATAGATGTGTTTGTGTCTTTGGATGATCAATTAGGTCATTTTTGTCCTCCCTAGGCATATTCTTGTCCAATTAGGGTTTTGAACGAATCTTGTGCATCCAATAGTTGTGTTTGTGTCATTGGATGATCAATTAGGTCATTTTCGTCCTCCCTAGGCTTATTCTTGTCCAATTAGGGTTTTTAACCTATCTTGTGCATCCAATATATTCATTTGTGTCATTGGATTAACATTTAGGTCATTTTCGTCCTCCCTAGGCATATTCTTGTCCAATTAGGGTTTTTAACCAATCTTGTGCATCCAATAGGTGTGTTTGTGTCATTGGATGATTAATTAGGTCATTTTCGTCCTCCCTAGGCATATTCTTGTCCAATTAGGGTTTTTAACGAATCTTGTGCATCCAATAGGTGTGTTTGTTTCATTGGATGATCAATTAGGTCATTTTCGTCCTGCCTAGGCTTATTCTTGTCCAATTAGGGTTTTTAACCAATCGTGTGCATCCAATAGGTGTGTTTGTGTCATTGGACGATCAATTAGGTCATTTTCGTCCTCCCTAGGCATATTCTTGTCCAATTAGGGTTTTTAACCAATCTTGTGCATCCAATAGGTGTGTTTGTGTCATTGGATGATCAATTAGGTTATTTTCGTCCTCCCTAGGCATATTCGTGTCCTATTAGGGTTTTTAACTAATCTTGTGCATCCAATAAGTTCATTTGTGTCATTGGATGATCAATTAGGTCATTTTCGTCCTCCCTAGGCATATTCTTGTCCAATTAGGGTTTTTAACCAATCTTGTGCATCCAATAGGTGTGTTTGTGTCATTGGATGATCAATTAGGTCATTTTCGTCCTCCCTAGGCTTATTCTTGTCCAATTAGGGTTTTTAACCGATCTTGTGCATCCAATAGGTGTGTTTGTGTCATTGGATGATCAATTAGGTCATTTTCGTCCTACCTAGGCATATTCTTGTCCAATTAGAGTTTTTAACCAATCTTGTGGATCCAATTGGTGTGTTTGTGTCATTAGATGATCAATTAGGTCATTTTCGTCCTCCCTTTGCATATTCTTGTCCAATTAGGGTTTTTAACAAACTTGTGCTTCCGATAGATGTGTTTGTGTCATTGGATGATCAATTAGGTCATTTTCGTCCTCCCTAGGCATATTCTTGTCCAATTAGGGTTTTTAACCAATCTTGTGCATCCAATAGGTGTGTTTGTGTCATTGGATGATCAATTAGGTCATTTTCGTCCTCCCTAGGCTTATTCTTGTCCAAATAAGGTTTTTAACCAATCTTGTGCATCCAATAGGTGTGTTTGTGTCATTGGATGATCAATTAGGTCATTTTCGTCCTCCCTAGGCATATTCTTGTCCAATTAGGGTTTTTAACCAATCTTGTGCATCCAATAGGTGTGTTTATCTCATTAGATGATCAATTAGGTCACTTTGATCCTCCCTAGGCTTATTCTTGTCCAATTAGGGTTTTTAACCAATCTTGTGCATCCAATAAGTTCATTTGTGTCATTGGATTAACATTTAGGTCATTTTCGTCCTCCCTAGGCATATTCTTGTCCAATTAGGGTTTTTAACCAATCTTGTGCATCCAATAGGTGTGTTTGTGTCATTGGATGATCAATTAGGTCATTTTCGTCCTTTCTATGCTTATTCTTGTCCAATTAGGGTTTTTAAACAATCTTGTGCATCCAATAAGTTCATTTGTGTCATTGGATGATCAATTAGGTCATTTTCGTCCTCCCTAGGCATATTCTTGTCCAACTAGGGTTTTTAACCAATCTTGTGCTTCCAATAGGTGTGTTTGTGTCATTGGATGATCAATTAGGTCATTTTCGTCCTCCCTAGTCTTATTCTTGTCCAATTAGGGTTTTTAACCAATCTTGTGCATCCAATAAGTTTGTTTGTGTCATTGAATTAATATTTAGGTCATTTTCGTCCTCCCGAGGCATCATCTTGTCCAATTAGGGTTTTTAACCAGTCTTTTGCATCCAATAGGTGTGTTTGTGTCATTGGATGATCAATTAGGTCATTCTCGTCCTCCCTAGGCTTATTCTTGTCCAATTAGGGTTTTTAACCAATCTTGTGCATCCAATAGGTGTGTTTGTGTCATTGGATGATCAATTAGGTCATTTTCGTCCTCCCTAGGCATATTCTTGTCCAATTAGGGTTTTTAACCAATCTTGTGCATCCAATAGGTGTGTTTGTGTCATTGGATGATCAATTAGGTCATTTTCGTCCTCCCTAGGCATATTCTTGTCCAATTAGGGTTTTTAACCAATCTTGTGCATCCAATAGGTGTGTTTGTGTCATTGGATGATCAATTAGGTCATTTTCGTCCTCCATAGGCATATTCTTGTCCAATTAGGGTTTTTAACGAATCTTGTGCATCCAAAAGGTGTGTTTGTGTCATTGGACGATCAATTAGGTCATTTTCGTCCTCCCTAGGCTTATTCTTGTCCAATTAGGGTTTTTAACCAATCTTGTGCATCCAATAAGTTGAGTTGTGTCATTGGATTAACATTTAGGTCATTTTCATCCTCCCTAGGCTTATTCTTGTCCAATTAGGGTTTTTAACCAATCTTGTGCATCCAATAAGTTCATTTGTGTCATTGGATGATCAATTAGGTCATTTTCGTCCTCCCTATGCATATTCTTGTCCAATTAGGGTTTTTAACCAATCTTGTGCATCCAATAGGTGTGTTTGTGTCATTGGATGATCAATTAGGTCATTTTCGTCCTCCCTAGGCTTATTCTTGTCCAATTAGGGTTTTTAACCGATCTTGTGCATCCAATAGGTGTGTTTGTGTCATTGGATGATCAATTAGGTCATTTTCGTCCTGCCTAGGTATATTCTTGTCCAATTAGAGTTTTTAACCAATCTTGTGGATCCAATAGGTGTGTTTGTGTCATTAGATGATCAATTAGGTCATTTTCGTCCTCCCTTTGCATATTCTTTTCCAATTAGGGTTTTTAACCAATCTTGTGCTTCCAATAGATGCGTTTGTGTCATTGGATGATCAATTAGGTCATTTTCGTCCTCCCTAGGCATATTCTTGTCCAATTAGGGTTTTTAACCAATCTTGTGCATCCAATAGGTGTATTTGTGTCATTGGATGATCAATTAGGTTATTTTCGTCCTCCCTAGGCTTATTCTTGTCCAATTAGGGTTTTTAACCAATCTTGTGCGTCCAATAGGTGTGTTTGTGTCATTGGATGATCAATTAGGTCATTTTCGTCCTCCCTAGGCATATTCTTGTCCAATTAGGGTTTTTAACCAATCTTGTGCATCCAATAGGTGTATTTGTGTCATTGGATGATCAATTAGGTTATTTTCGTCCTCCCTAGGCTTATTCTTGTCCAATTAGGGTTTTTAACCAATCTTGTGCATCCAATAGGTGTGTTTGTGTCATTGGATGATCAATTAGGTCATTTTCGTCCTCCCTAGGCATATTCTTGTCCAATTAGGGTTTTTAACCAATCTTGTGCATCCAATAACTTTGTCTGTTTCATTGAATTAATATTTAGGTCATTTTCGTCCTCCCTAGGCATATTCTTGTCCAATTAGGGTTTTTAACAAATCTTGTGCATCCAATAGGTGTGTTTGTGTCATTGGATGATCAATTAGGTCATTTTCGTCCTCCGTAGGCTTATTCTTGTCCAATTAGGGTTTTTAACCAATCTTGTCAATCCAATAGGTGTGTTTGTGTCATTGGATGATCAATTTGGTCATTTTCGTCCTCCCTAGGCTTATTCTTGTCCAATTAGGGTTTTTAACCAATCTTGTGCATCCAATAGGTGTGTTTGTGTCATTGGATGATCAATTAGGTCATTTTCGTCCCGCCTAGGTATATTCTTGTCCAATTAGAGTTTTTAACCAATCTTGTGGATCCAATAGGTGTGTTTGTGTCATTGGATGATCAATTAGGTCATTTTCGTCCTCCCTAGGCATATTCTTGTCCAATTAGGGTTTTTAACAAATCTTGTGCATCCAATAGGTGTGTTTGTGTCATTGGATGATCAATTAGGTCATTTTCGTCCTCCCTAGGCTTATTCTTGTCCAATTAGGGTTTTTAACCAATCTTGTGCATCCAATAGGTGTGTTTGTGTCATTGGATGATCAATTAGGTCATTTTCGTCCTCCCTAGGCTTATTCTTGTCCAATTAGGGTTTTTAACCAATCTTGTGCATCCAATAAGTTGAGTTGTGTCATTGGATTAACATTTAGGTAATTTTCGTTCTCCCTATGCTTATTCTTGTCCAATTAGGGTTTTTAACCAATCTTGTGCATCCAATAAGTTCATTAGTGTCATTGGATGATCAATTAGGTCATTTTCGTCCTCCCTAGGCATGTTCTTGTCCAACTAGGGTTTTTAACCAATCTTGTGCATCCAATAGGTGTGTTTGTGTCATTGGATGATCAGTTAGGTCATTTTTGTCCTCCTTAGGCTTATTCTTGTCCATTTAGGGTTTTTTACCAATCTTGTGCATCCAATAAGTTCATTTGTGTCATTGGATTAACATATAGGTCATATCCGTCCTCCCTAGGCATATTCTAGTCCAAATAGGGTTTTTAACCAATCTTGTGCATCCAATAAGATTGTTTGTTTCATTGAATTAATATTTAGGTCATTTACGTCCTCCCTAGGCATATTCTTGTCCAATTAGGATTTTTAACCAATCTTGTGCATCCAATAAGTTGAGTTGTGTCATTGGATTAACATTTAGGTCATTTTCGTCCTCCCTAGGCTTATTCTTGTCCAATTAGGGTTTTTAACCAATCTTGTGCATCCAATAAGTTCATTTGTGTCATTGGATTAACATTTAGGTCATATTCGTCCTCCCTATGCATATTCTTGTCCAATTAGGGTTTTTAACCAATCTTGTGCATCCAATAGGTGTGTTTGTGTCATTGGATGATCAATTAGGTTATTTTCGTCCTCCCTAGGCTTATTCTTGTCCAATTAGGGTTTTTAACCAATCTTGTGCATCCAATAGGTGTGTTTGTGTCATTGGATGATCAATTAGGTCATTTTCGTCCTCCCTAGGCATATTCTTGTCCAATTAGGGTTTTTAACCAATCTTGTGCATCCAATAAGTTTGTTTGTTTCGTTGAATTAATATTTAGGTCATTTTCGTCCTCCCAAGGCTTATTCTTGTCCAATTAGGGTTTTTAACCAATCTTGTGCATATAATAAGTTCATTTGTGTCATTGGATGATCAACTAGGTCATTTTCGTCCTCCCTAGGTATATTCTTGTCCAACTAGTGTTTTTAACCAATCTTGTGCATCCAATAGATGTGTTTGTGTCTTTGGATGATCAATTAGGTCATTTTCGTCCTCCCTAGGCTTATTCTTGTCCAATTAGGGTTTTTAACCAATCTTGTGCATCCAATAGGTGTGTTTGTGTCATTGGATGATCAATTAGGTCATTTTCGTCCTCCCTAGGCTTATTCTTGTCCAATTAGGGTTTTTAACCAATCTTGTGCATTCAATAGGTGTGTTTGTGTCATTGGATGATCAATTAGGTCATTTTCGTCCTCCCTAGGTATATTCTTGTCCAACTAGGGTTTTTAACCAATCTTGTGCATCCAATAGATGTGTTTGTGTCTTTGGATGATCAATTAGGTCATTTTCGTCCTCCCTAGGCTTATTCTTGTCCAATTAGGGTTTTTAATCAATCTTGTGCATCCAATAAGTTCATTTGTGTCATTGGATGATCAATTAGGTCATTTTCGTCCTCCCTAGGTATATTCTTGTCCAACTAGGGTTTTTAACCAATCTTGTGCATCCAATAGGTGTGTTTGTGTCTTTGGGTGATCAATTAGGTCATTTTCGTCCTCCCTAGGCTTATTGTTGTCCAATTAGGGTTTTTAACCAATCTTGTGCATCCAATAGGTGTGTTTGTGTCATTGGATGATCAATTAGGTCATTTTCGTCCTCCCTAGGCATATTCTTGTCCAATTAGGGTTTTTAACCAATCTTGTGCACCCAATAGGTGTGTTTGTGGCAATGGATGATCAATTTGGTCATTTTCGTCCTCCCTAGGCTTATTCTTGTCCAATTAGGGTTTTTAACCAATCTTGTGCATCCAATAGGTGTGTTTGTGTCATTGGATGATCAATTAGGTCATTTTCATCCTCCCTAGGCATATTCTTGTCCAATTAGGGTTTTTAACCAATCTTGTGCATCCGATAGGTGTATTTGTGTCATTGGATGATCAATTAGGTTATTTTCGTCCTCCCTAGGCTTATTCTTGTCCAATTAGGGTTTTAAACCAATCTTGTGCATCCAATAGGTGTGTTTGTGTCATTGGATGATCAATTAGGTCATTTTCGTCCTCCCTAAGCATATTCTTGTCCAATTAGGGTTTTTAACCAATCTTGTGCATCCAATAAGTTTGTCTGTTTCATTGAATTAATATTTAGGTCATTTTCGTCCTCCCTAGGCATATTCTTGTCCAATTAGGGTTTTTAACGAATCTTGTGCATCCAATAGGTGTGTTTGTGTCATTAGATGATTAATTAGGTCGTTTTCGTCCTCCGTAGGCTTATTCTTGTCCAATTAGGGTTTTTAACCAATCTTGTGCATCCAATAGGTGTGTTTGTGTCATTGGATGATCAATTTGGTCATTTTCGTCCTCCCTAGGCTTATTCTTGTCCAATTAGGGTTTTTAACCGATCTTGTGCATCCAATAGGTGTGTTTGTGTCATTGGATGATCAATTAGGTCATTTTCGTCCCGCCTAGGTATATTCTTGTCCAATTAGAGTTTTTAACCAATCTTGTGGATCCAATAGGTGTGTTTGTGTCATTGGATGATCAATTAGGTCATTTTCGTCCTCCCTAGGCATATTCTTGTCCAATTAGGGTTTTTAACCAATCTTGTGCATCCAATATGTGTATTTGTAGTAGTGGATGATCAATTAGGTTATTTTCGTCCTCCCTAGACATATTCTTGTCCAATTAGGGTTTTTAACCAATCTTGTGCATCCAATAGGTGTATTTGTGTCATTGGATGATCAATTAGGTTATTTTCATCCTCCCTAGGCTTATTCTTGTCCAATTAGAGTTTTTAACCAATCTTGTGCATCCAATAAGTTCAATTGTGTCATTGGATTAACATTTAGGTCATTTTCGTCCTCCCTAGGCATATTCTTGTCCAATTAGGGTTTTTAACCATTCTTGTGCATCCAATAGGAGTATTTGTGTCATTGGATTAACATTTAGGTCATTTTCGTCCTCCCTAGGCATATTCTTGTCCAATTAGGGTTTTTAACCATTCTTGTGCATCCAATAGGAGTATTTGTGTCATTGGATGATCAATTAGGTTATTTTCGTCCTCCCTAGGCTTATTCTTGTCCAATTAGGGTTTTTAACCAATCTTGTGCATCCAATAGGTGTATTTGTGTCATTGGATGATCAATTAGGTTATTTTCGTCCTCCCTAGGCTTATTCTTGTCCAATTAGAGTTTTTAACCAATCTTGTGCATCCAATAAGTTCATTTGTGTCATTGGATTAACATTTAGGTCTTTTCGTCCTCCCTAGGCATATTCTTGTCCAATAAAGGTTTTTAACCAATCTTGTGCATCCAATAGGTGTATTTGTGTCATTGGATGATCAATTAGGTTATTTTCGTCCTCCCTAGGCTTATTCTTGTCCAATTAGGGTTTTTAACCAATCTTGTGCATCCAATAGGTGTGTTTGTGTCATTGGATGATCAATTAGGTCATTTTCGTCCTGCCTAGGTATATTCTTGTCCAATTAGAGTTTTTAACCAATCTTGTGGATCCAATAGGTGTGTTTGTGTCATTAGATGATCAATTAGGTCATTTTCGTCCTCCCTTTGCATATTCTTGTCCAATTAGGGTTTTTAACCAATCTTGTGCTTCCAATAGATGTGTTTGTGTCATTGGATGATCAATTAGGTCATTTTCGTCCTCCCTAGGCATATTCTTGTCCAATTATGGTTTTTAACCAATCTTGTGCATCCAATAGGTGTGTTTGTGTCATTGGATGATCAATTAGGTCATTTTCATCCTCCCTAGGCTTTTTCTTGTCCAATTAGGGTTTTTAACCAATCTTGTGCATCCAATAGGTGTGTCTGTGTCATTGGATGATCCATTAAGTCTATTTCATCCTCCATAGGCTTATTCTTGTGCAATTAGGGTTTTTAACCAATCTTGTGCATCCAATAGGTGTGTTTGTGTCATTGGATGATCAATTAGGTCATTTTCGTCCTCCCTAGGCATATTCTTGTCCAATTAGGGTTTTTAACCAATCTTGTGCATCCAATAAGTTGAGTTGTGTCATTGGATTAACATTTAGGTCATTTTCGTTCTACCTAGGCTTATTCTTGTCCAATTAGGGTTTTTAACCAATCTTGTGCATCCAATAGGTGTGTTTGTGTCATTGGATGATCAATTAGGTCATTTTCGTCCTCCCTAGGCATATTCTTGTCCAATTAGGGTTTTTAACCAATCTTGTGCATCCAATAGGTGTGTTTGTGTCATTGGATGATCAATTAGGTCATTTTCGTCCTCCCTAGGCATATTCTTGTCCAATTAGGGTTTTTAACCAATCTTGTGCATCCAATAGGTGTGTTTTGTCATTGGATGATCAATTAGGTCATTATCGTCCTCCCTAGGCATATTCTTGTCCAATTAGGGTTTTTAACCAATCTTGTGCATCCAATAGGTGTGTTTGTGTCATTGGATGATCAATTAGGTCATTTTCGTCCTCCCTAGGCATATTCTTGTCCAATTAGGGTTTTTAACCAATCTTGTGCATCCAATAGGTGTGTTTGTGTCATTGGATAATCATTTAGGTCATTTTCGTCCTCCCTAGGTATATTCTTATCCAATTAGGGTTTTTATCCAATCTTGTGCATCCAATAGGTGTGTTTGTGTCATTGGATGATCAATTAGGTCATTTTCGTCCTTTCTATGCTTATTGTTGTCCAATTAGGGTTTTTAACCAATCTTGTGCATCCAATAAGTTCATTTGTGTCATTGGATGATCAATTAGGTCATTTTCGTCCTCCCTAGGTATATTCTTGTCCAACTAGGGTTTTTAACCAATCTTGTGCTTCCAATAGGTGCGTTTGTGTCATTGGATGATCAATTAGGTCATTTTCGTCCTCCCTAGGCTTATTCTTGTCCAATTAGGGTTTTTAACCAATCTTGTGCATCCAATAAGTTCATTTGTGTCATTGGATTTACATTTAGGTCATTTTTGTTCTCCCTAGGCATATTCTTGTCCAATTAGGGTTTTTAACCAATCTTGTGCATCCAATAGGTGTGTTTGTGTCATTGGATGATCAATTAGGTCATTTTCGTCATCTCTAGGCTTATTCTTGTCCAATTAGGGTTTTTAACTAATCTTGTGCATCCAATAAGTTCATTTGTGTCATTGGATGATCAATTAGGTCATTTTCGTCCTCCCTAGGCATATTCTTGTCCAATTAGGGTTTTTAACCAATCTTGTGCATCCAATAGGTGTGTTTGTGTCATTGGATGATCAATTAGGTCATTTTCGTCCTCCCTAGGCATATTCTTGTCCAATTAGGGTTTTTAACCAATCTTGTGCATCCAATAGGTGTGTTTGTGTCATTGGATGATCAATTAGGTTATTTTCGTCCTCCCTAGGCTTATTCTTGTCCAATTAGGGTTTTTAACTAATCTTGTGCATCCAAAAGTTCATTTGTGTCATTGGATGATCAATTAGGTCATTTTCGTCCTCCCTAGGCATATTCTTGTCCAATTAGGGTTTTTAACCAATCTTGTGCATCCAATAGGTGTGTTTGTGTCATTGGATGATCAATTAGGTCATTTTCGTCCTCCCTAGGCATATTCTTGTCCAATTAGGGTTTTTAACCAATCTTGTGCATCCAATAGGTGTGTTTGTGTCATTGGATGATCAATTAGGTCATTTTCGTCCTTCCTAGGCTTATTCTTGTCCAATTAGGGTTTTTAACCAATCTTGTGCATCCAATAAATTGAGTTGTGTCATTGGATTAACATTTAGGTCATTTTCGTCCTCCCTAGGCTTATTCTTGTCCAATTAGGGTTTTTAACCAATCTTGTGCATCCAATAGGTGTGTTTGTGTCATTGGATGATCAATTAGGTCATTTTCGTCCTCCCTAGGCATATTCTTGTCCAATTAGGGTTTTTAACCAATCTTGTGCATCCAATAGGTGTGTTTGTAGCATTGGATGATCAATTAGGTCATTTTTGTCCTCCCTAGGCTTATGCTTGTCCAATTAGGGTTTTTAACCAATCTTGTGCATCCAATAGGTGTGTTTGTGTCATTGGATGATCAATTAGGTCATTTTCGTCCTCCCTAGGCATATTCTTGTCCAATTAGGGTTTTTAACCAATCTTGTGCATCCAATAGGTGTGTTTGTGTCATTGGATGATCAACTAGGTCATTTTCGTCCTCCCTAGGCATATTCTTGTCCAATTAGGGTTTTTAACCAATCTTGTGTATCCAATAGGTGTGTTTGTGTCATTGGATGATCAATTACGTCATTTTCGTCCTCCCTAGGCATATTCTTGTGCAATTAGGGTTTTTAACCAATCTTGTGCATCCAATAGGTGTGTTTGTATTATTGGATGATCAATTAGGTCATTTTCGTCCTCCCTAGGCATATTCTTGTGCAATTAGGGTTTTTAACCAATCTTGTGCATCCAATAAGTTGAGTTGTGTCATTGGATTAACATTTAGGTCATTTTCGTTCTCCCTAGGCTTATTCTTGTCCAATTAGGGTTTTTAACCAATCTTGTGCATCCAATAGGTGTGTTTGTGTCATTGGATGATCAATTAGGTCATTTTCGTCCTCCCTAGGCATATTCTTGTCCAATTAGGGTTTTTAACCAATCTTGTGTATCCAATAGGTGGGTTTGTGTCATTGGATGATCAATTAGGTCATTTTCGTCCTCCCTAGGCATGTTCTTGTCCAACTAGGGTTTTTAACCAATTTTGTGCATTCAACAGGTGTGTTTGTGTCATTGGATGATCAATTAAGTCATTTTCGTCCTCCCTAGGCTTATTCTTGTCCAATTAGGGTTTTTAACCAATCTTGTGCATCCAATAAGTTGAGTTGTGTCATTGGATTAACATTTAGGTCATTTTCGTTCTCCCTAGGCTTATTCTTGTCCAATTAGGGTTTTTAACCAATCTTGTGCATCCAATAAGATCATTTGTGTTATTGGATTAACATTTAGGTCATATTCGTCCTCCCTAGGCATATTCTTGTCCAATTAGGGTTTTTAACCAATCTTGTGCATCCAATAGGTGTGTTTGTGTCATTGGATGATCAATTAGGTCATTTTCGTCCTCCCTAGGCATATTCTTGTCCAATTAGGGTTTTTAACCAATCTTGGGCATCCAATAGGTGTGTTTGTGTCATTGGATGATCAATTAGGTCATTTTCGTCCTCCCTTGGCTTATTCTTGTCCAATTAGGGTTTTTAACCAATCTTGTGCATCCAATAAGTTGAGTTGTGTCATTGGATTAACATTTAGGTCATTTTCGTCCTCCCTAGGCTTATTCTTGTCCAATTAGGGTTTTTAACCAATCTTGTGCATCCAATAAGTTCATTTGTGTCATTGGATTAACATTTAGGTCATTTTCGTCCTCCCTAGGCATATTCTTGTCCAATTAGGGTTTTTAACCAATCTTGTGCATCCAATAGGTGTGTTTGTGTCATTGGATGATCGATTAGGTAATTTTCGTCCTCCCTAGGCTTATTCTTGTCCAATTAGGGTTTTTAACCAATCTTGTGCATCAAAAAGGTGTATTTGTGTCATTGGATGATCAATTAGGTCATTTACGTCCTCCCTAGGCATATTCTTGTCCAATTAGGGTTTTTAACCAATCTTGTGCATCCAATAGGTGTGTTTGTGTCATTGGATGATCACTTAGGTCATTTTTGTCCTCCCTAGGCTTATGCTTGTCCAATTAGGGTTTTTAACCAATCTTGTGCATCCAATAGGTGTGTTTGTGTCATTGGATGATCAATTAGGTCATTTTCGTCCTCCCTAGGCATATTCTTGTCCAATTAGGGTTTTTAACCAATCTTGTGCATCCAATAAAATTGTTTGTTTCATTTAAATAATATTTAGGTCATTTACGTCCTCCCTAGGCATATTCTTGTCCAATTAGGGTTTTTAACCAATCTTATGCATCCAATAGGTGTGTTTGTGTCATTGGATGATCAATCAGGTCATTTTCATGCTCCCTAGGCATATTCTTGTCCAATTAGGGTTTTTAACGAATCTTGTGCATCCAATAGGTGTGTTTGTGTCATTGGATGATCAATTAGGTTATTTTCGTCCTCCCTAGGCTTATTCTTGTCCAATTAGGGTTTTTAACCAATCTTGTGCATCCAATAGGTGTGTTTGTGTCATTGGATGATCAATTAGGTCATTTTCGTCCTCCCTAGGCATATTCTTGTCCAATTAGGGTTTTTAACCAATCTTGTGCATCCAATAAGTTTGTTTGTTTCATTGAATTAATATTTAGGTCATTTTTGTCCTCCCTAGGCTTATTCTTGTCCAATTAGGGTTTTTAACCAATCTTGTGCATCCAATAGGTGTGTTTGTGTCATTGGATGATCAATTAGGTCATTTTCGTCCTCCCTAGGCATATTCTTGTCCAATTAGGGTTTTTAACCAATCTTGTGCACCCAATAAGTTGAGTTGTGTCATTGGATTAACATTTAGGTCATTTTCGTCCTCCCTAGGCTTATTCTTGTCCAATTAGGGTTTTTAACCAATCTTGTGCATCCAATAGGTGTGTTTGTGTCATTGGATGATCAATTAGGTCATTTTCGTCCTCCATCGGCTTATTCTTGTCCAATTAGGGTTTTTAACCAATCTTGTGCATCTAATAGGTGTGTTTGTGTCATTGGATGATCAATTAGGTCATTTTCGTCCTCCCTAGGCTTATTCTTGTCCAATTAGGGTTTTTAACCAATCTTGTGCATCTAATAAGTTGAGTTGTGTCATTGGATTAACATTTAGGTCATTTTCGTCCTCCCTAGGCATATTCTTGTCCAATTAGGGTTTTTAACCAATCTTGTGCATCCAATAGGTTTGTTTGTGTCATTGGGTGATCAATTATATCATTTTCGTCCTCCCTAGGCTTATTCTTGTCCAATTAGGGTTTTTAACCAATCTTGTGCATCCAATAAGTTGAGTTGTGTCATTGGATTAACATTTAGGTCATTTTCATCCTCCCTAGGCATATTCTTGTCCAATTAGGGTTTTTAACCAATCTTGTGCATCCAATAAGTTCATTTGTGTCATTGGATTAACATTATGTCATTTTCGTCCTCCCTAGGCATATTCTTGTCCAATTAGGGTTTTTAACCAATCTTGTGCATCCAATAGGTGTGTTTGTGTCATTGGATGATCAATTAGGTTATTTTCGTCCTCCCTAGGCTTATTCTTGTCCAATTAGAGTTTTTAACCAATCTTGTTCATCCAATACGTTCATTTGTGTCATTGGATTAACATTTAGGTCATTTTCGTCCTCCCTAGGCATTATCTTGTCCAATTAGATTTTTAGACCAATCTTGTGCATCCAATAGGTGTGTTTGTGTCATTGGATGATCAATTAGGTTATTTTCGTCCTCCCTAGGCTTATTCTTGTCCAATTAGGGTTTTTAACTAATCTTGCGCATCCAATAAGTTCATTTGTGTCATTGGATGATCAATTAGGTCATTTTCGTCCTCCCTAGGCATATTCTTGTCCAATTAGGGTTTTTAACCAATCTTGTGCATCCAATAGGTGTGTTTGTGTCATTGGATGATCAATTAGGTTATTTTCGTCCTCCCTAGGCTTATTCTTGTCCAATTAGGATTTTTAACTAATCTTGTGCATCCAATAAGTTCATTTGTGTCATTGGATGATCAATTAGGTCATTTTCGTCCTCCCTAGGCATATTCTTGTCCAATTAGGGTTTTTAACCAATCTTGTGCATCCAATAGGTGTGTTTGTGTCATTGGATGATCAATTAGTTCATTTTCGTCCTCCCTAGGCTTATTCTTTTCCAATTAGGGTTTTTAACCGATCTTGTGCATCCAATAGGTGTGTTTGTGTCATTGGATGATCAATTAGGTCATTTTCGTCCTCCTTAGGCATATTCTTGTCCAATTAGGGTTTTTAACCAATCTTGTGCATCCGATAAGTTTGTTTGTGTCATTGAATTAATATTTAGGTCATTTTCGTCCTCCCTAGGCATATTCTTGTCCAATTAGGGTTTTTAACCAATCTTGTGCATCCAATTGGTGTGTTTGTGTCATTGGATGATCAATTAGGTCATTTTCGTCCTCCCTAGGCATATTCTTGTCCAATTAGGGTTTTTAAGCAATCTTGTGCATCCAATAGGTGTGTTTGTGTCATTGGATGATCAATTAGGTCATTTTCGTCCTCCCTTGGCATATTCTTGTCCAATTAGGGTTTTTAACCAATCTTGTGCATCCAATAGGTGTGTTTGTGTCATTGGATGATCAATTAGGTCATTTTCGTCCTCCCTAGGCATATTCTTGTCCAATTAGGGTTTTTAACCAATCTTGTGCATCCAATAGGTGTGTTTGTGTCATTGGATGATCAATTAGGTCATTTTCGTCCTTCCTAGGCTTATTCTTGTGCAATTAGGGTTTTTAACCAATCTTGAGCATCCAATAGGTGTGTTTGTGTCATTGGATGATCAATTAGGTCATTTTCGTCCTCCCTAGGCTTATTCTTGTCCAATTAGGGTTTTTAACCAATCTTGTGCATCCAATAGGTGTGTTTGTGTCATTGGATGATCAATTAGGTCATTTTCGTTCTCCCTAGGCTTATTCTTGTTCAATTAGGGTTTTTAACCAATCTTGTGCATCCAATAGGTGTGTTTGTGTCATTGGATGATCAATGAGGTCATTTTCATCCTCCCTAGGCTTATTCTTGTCCAATTAGGGTTTTTCACCAACCTTGTGCATCCAATAGGTGTGTTTGTGTCATTGGATGATCAATTAGGTCATTTTGATCCTCCCTAGGCTTATTCTTGTCCAATTAGGGTTTTTAACCAATCTTGTGCATCCAATAAGTTCATTTGTGTCATTGAATTAACATTTAGGTCATTTTCGTCCTCCCTAGGCATATTCTTGTCCAATTAGGGTTTTTAACCAATCTTGACCATCCAATAGGTGTGTTTGTGTCATTGGATGATCAATTAGGTCATTTTCGTCCACCCTAGGCTTATTCTTGTTCAATTAGGGTTTTTAACCAATCTTGTGCATCCAATAGGTTTGTTTGTGTCATTAGATGATCAATTTCGTCATTTTCGTCCTCCCTAGGCTTATTCTTGTCCAATTAGGGTTTTTAACCAATCTTGTGCATCCAATAGGTGTGTTTGTGTCATTGGATGATCAATTAGGTCATTTTCATCCTCCCTAGGCATATTCTTGTCCAATTAGGGTTTTTAACCAATCTTGTGCATCCGATAGGTGTGTTTGTGTCATTGGATGATCAATTAGGTTATTTTCGTCCTCCCTAGGCTTATTCTTGTCCAATTAGGGTTTTTAACCAATCTTGTGCATCCAATAGGTGTGTTTGTGTCATTGGATGATCAATTAGGTCATTTTCGTCCTCCCTAAGCATATTCTTGTCCAATTAGGGTTTTTAACCAATCTTGTGCATCCAATAAGTTTGTCTGTTTCATTGAATTAATATTTAGGTCATTTTCGTCCACCCTATGCATATTCTTGTCCAATTAGGGTTTTTAACGAATCTTGTGCATCCAATAGGTGTGTTTGTGTCATTAGATGATTAATTAGGTCATTTTCGTCCTCCGTAGGCTTATTCTTGTCCAATTAGGGTTTTTAACCAATCTTGTGCATCCAATAGGTGTGTTTGTGTCATTGGATGATCAATTTGGTCATTTTCGTCCTCCCTAGGCTTATTCTTGTCCAATTAGGGTTTTTAACCGATCTTGTGCATCCAATGGGTGTGTTTCTGTCATTGGATGATCAATTAGGTCATTTTCGTCCCGCCTAGGTATATTCTTGTCCAATTAGAGTTTTTAACCAATCTTGTGGATCCAATAGGTGTGTTTGTGTCATTGGATGATCAATTAGGTAATTTTCGTCCTCCCTAGGCTTATTCTTGTCCAATTAGGGTTTTTAACCAATCTTGTGCATCCAATAGGTGTGTTTGTGTCATTGGATGGTCAATTAGGTCATTTTCGTCCTCCCTAGGCTTATTCTTGTCCAATTAGGGTTTTTAACTGATCTTGTGCATCCAATAGGTGTGTTTGTGTCATTGGATGATCAATTAGGTCATTTTCGTCCTGCCTAGGTATATTCTTGTCCAATTAGAGTTTTTAACCAATCTTGTGGATCCAATAGGTGTGTTTGTGTCATTAGATGATCAATTAGGTCATTTTCGTCCTCCCTTTGCATATTCTTGTCCAATTAGGGTTTTTAACCAATCTTGTGCTTACAATAGATGTGTTTGTGTCATTGGATGATCAATTACGTCATTTTCGTCCTCCCTAGGCATATTCTTGTCCAATTAGGGTTTTTAACCAATCTTGTGCATCCAATAGGTGTATTTGTATCATTGCATGATCAATTAGGTTATTTTCGTCCTCCCTAGGCTAATTCTTGTCCAATTAGAGTTTTTAACCAATCTTGTGCATCCAATAAGTTCATTAGTGTCATTGGATTAACATTTAGGTCATTTTCGTCCTCCCTAGGCATATTCTTGTCCAATTAGGGTTTTTAACCAATCTTGTGCATCCAATAGGTGTATTTGTGTCATTGGATGATCAATTAGGTTATTTTCGTCCTCCCTAGGCTTATTCTTGTCCAATTAGGGTTTTTAACCAATCTTGTGCATCCAATAGGTGTGTTTGTGTCATTGGATGATCAATTAGGTCATTTTCGTCCTCCCTAGGCATATTCTTGTCCAATTAGGGTTAGTAACCAATCTTGTGCATCCAATAAGTTTGTCTGTTTCATTGAATTAATATTTAGGTAATTTTCGTCCTCCCTAGGCATATTCTTGTTCAATTAGGGTTTTTTAACCAATCTTGTGCATCCAATCGGTGTGTTTGTGTCATTGGATGATCAATTATGTCATTTTCGTCCTCCATAGGCTTATTCTTGTCCAATTAGGGTTTTTAACCAATCTTGTGCATCCAATAGGTGTGTTTGTGTCATTGGATGATCAATTAGGTCATTTTCGTCCTCCCTAGGCTTATTCCTGTCCAATTAGGGTTTTTAACCAATCTTGTGCATCCAATAAGTTTGTTTGTGTCATTGAATTAATATTTAGGTCATTTTCGTCCTCCCTAGGCATATTCTTGTCCAATTAGAGTTTTTAACCAATCTTGTGCATCCAATAGGTGTGTTTGTGTCATTGGATGATCAATTAGGTCATTTTCGTCGTCCCTAGGCTTATTCTTGTCCAATTAGGGTTTTTAACCAATGTTGTGCATCCGATAAGTTTGTTTGTGTCATTGAATTAATATTTAGGCCATTTTCGTCCTCCTTAGGCATATTCTTGTCCAATTAGGGTTTTTAACCAATCTTGTGCATCCAATAACTTTGTTTGTGTCATTGAATTAATATTTAGGTCATTTTCGTCCTCCCTAGGCATATTCTTGTCCAATTAGGGTTTTTAACCAATCTTGTGCATCCAATAGGTGTGTTTGTGTCATTGGATGATCAATTAGGTCATTTTCGTCCTCCCTAGGCATATTCTTGTCCAATTAGGGTTTTTAACCAATCTTGTGCATCCAATAGGTGTGTTTATGTCATTGGATGATCATTTAGGTCATTTTCGTCCTCCCTAGGCATATTCTTATTCAATTAGGGTTTTTAACCAATCTTGTGCATCCAATAGGTGTGTTTGTGTCATTGGATGATCAATTAGGTCATTTTCGTCCTTTCTATGCTTATTCTTGTCCAATTAGGGTTTTTAACCAATCTTGTGCATCCAATAACTTTGTTTGTGTCATTGAATTAATATTTAGGTCATTTTCGTCCTCCCTAGGCATATTCTTGTCCAACTAGGGTTTTTAACCAATCTTGTGCATTCAATAGGTGTGTTTGTGTCATTGGATGATCAATTAGGTCATTTTCGTCCTCCCTAGGCTTATTCTTGTCCAATTAGGGTTTTTAACCAATCTTGTGCATCCAATAAGTTCATTTGTGTCATTGGATTAACATTTAGTTCATTTTCGTCCTCCCTAGGCATATTCTTGTCCAATTAGGGTTTTTAACCAATCTTGTCCTTCCAATAGGTGTGTTTGTGTCATTGGATGATCAATTAGGTCATTTTCGTCCTCCCTAGGCTTATTCTTGTCCAATTAGGGTTTTTAACCAATCTTGTGCATCCAATAGGTGTGTTTGTGTCATTGGATGATCAATTAGGTCATTTTCGTCCTCCGTAGGCTTATTCTTGTCCAATTAGGGTTTTTAACCAATCTTGTGCATCCAATAGGTGTGTTTGTGTCATTGGATGATCGATTAGGTCATTTTCGTCCTCCCTAGGCTAATTCTTGTCCTATTAGGGTTTTTAACCAATCTTGTGCATCCAATAACTTTGTTTGTGTCATTGAATTAATATTTAGGTCATTTTCGTCTTCCCTAGGCATATTCTTGTCCAATTAGGGTTTTTAACCAATCTTGTGCATCCAATAGGTGTGTTTGTGTCATTGGATGATCAATTAGGTCATTTTCGTCCTCCGTAGGCTTATTCTTGTCCAATTAGGGTTTTTAACCAATCTTGTGCATCCAATAAGTTGAGTTGTGTCATTGGATTAACATTTAGGTCATTTTCGTTCTCCCTACGCTTATTCTTGTCCAATTAGGGTTTTTAACCAATCTTGTGCATCCAATAGGTTTGTTTGTGTCATTGGATGATCAATTAGGTCATTTTCGTCCTCCCTAGGCATATTCTTGTCCAATTAGGGTTTTTAACCAATCTTGTGCATCCAATAGGTGTGTTTGTGTCATTGGATGATCAATTAGGTCATTTTCGTCCTCCCTAGGCATATTCTTGTCCAATTAGGGTTTTTAACCAATCTTGTGCATCCAATAGGTGTGTTTGTGTCATTGGATGATCAATTAGGTTATTTTCATCCTCCTTAGGCTTATTCTTGTCCAATTAGGGTTTTTAACCAATCTTGTGCATCCAATAGGTGTGTTTGTGTCATTGGATGATCAATTAGGTCATTTTCGTCCTCCCTAGGCATATTCTTGTCCAATTAGGGTTTTTAACCAATCTTGTGCATCCAATAGGTGTGTTTGTGTCATTGGATGATCAATTAGGTCATTTTCGTCCTCCCTAGGCATATTCTTGTCCAATTAGGGATTTAAACCGATCTTGTGCATCCAATAGGTGTGTTTGTTTCATTGGATGATCTATTAGGTCATTTTTGTCCTCCCTAGGCATATTCTTGTCCAATTAGGGTTTTTTAACCAATCTTGTGCATCCAATAAGTTGAGTTGTGTCATTGGATTAACATTTAGGTCATTTTCGTCCTCCCTAGGCTTATTCTTGTCCAATTAGGGTTTTTAACCAATCTTGTGCATCCAATAGGTGTGTTTGTGTCATTGGATGATCAATTAGGTCATTTTCGTCCTCCCTAGGCATATTCTTGTCCAATTAGGGTTTTTAACCAATCTTGTGCATCCAACAGGTGTGTTTGTGTCATTGGATGATCAATTAGGTCATTTTCGTCCTCCCGAGGCATATTCTTGTCCAATTAGGGTTTTTAGCGAATCTTGTGCATCCAATAGGTGTGTTTGTGTCATTGGATGATCAATTAGGTCATTTTCGTCCTCCGTAGGCTTATTGTTGCCCAATTAGGGTTTTTAACCAATCTTGTGCATCCAATAAGTTGAGTTGTGTCATTGGATTAACATTTAGGTCATTTTCGTCCTCCCTAGGTTTATTTTCTCCGATTAGGGTTTTTAACCAATCTTGTGCATCCAATAAGTTCATTTGTGTCATTGGATTAACATTTAGGTCATTTTCGTCCTCCCTAGGCATATTCTTGTCCAATTAGGGTTTTTAACCAATCTTGTGCATCCAACAGGTGTGTTTGTGTCATTGGATGATCAATTAGGTCATTTTCGTCCTCCCTAGGCATATTCTTGTCCAATTAGGGTTTTTAGCGAATCTTGTGCATCCAATAGGTGTGTTTGTGTCATTGGATGGTTAATTAGGTCATTTTCGTCCTCCGTAGGCTTATTCTTGCCCAATTAGGGTTTTTAACCAATCTTGTGCATCCAATAAGTTGAGTTGTGTCATTGGATTAACATTTAGGTCATTTTCGTCATCCCTAGGCTTATTTTCTCTGATTAGGGTTTTTAACCAATCTTATGCATCCAATAAGTTCATTTGTGTCATTGGATTAACATTTAGGTCATTTTCGTCCTCCGTAGGCATATTCTTGTCCAATTAGAGTTTTAGACCAATCTTGTGCATCCAATAGGTGTGTTTGTGTCATTGGATGATCAATTAGGTTATTTTCGTCCTCCCTAGGCTTATTCTTGTCCAATTAGGGTTTTTAACTAATCTTGTGCATCCAATAAGTTCATTTGTGTCATTCGAAGTTCAATTAGGTCATTTTCGTCCTCCCTAGGCATATTCTTGTCCAATTAGGGTTTTTAACCAATCTTGTGCATCCAATAGGTGTGTTTGTGTCATTGGATGATCAATTAGGTCATTTTCGTCCTCCCTAGGCTTATTCTTGTCCAATTAGGGTTTTTAACCGATCTTGTGCATCCAATAGGTGTGTTTTTGTCGTTGGATGATCAATTAGTTCATTTTCAACCTCCCTAGGCATATTCTTGTCCAATTTGGGTTTTTAACCAATCTTGTGCATCCAATAGGCGTGTTTGTGTCATTGGATGATCAATTAGGTCATTTTCGTCCTCCCTAGGCTTATTCTTGTCCAATTAGGGTTTTTAACCAATCTTGTGCATCCAATAGGTGTGTTTGTGTCATTGGATGATCAATTAGGTCATTTTCGTCCTCCCTAGGCATATTCTTGTCCAATTAGGGTTTTTAACCAATCTTGTGCCTCCAATAGGTGTATTTGTGTCATTGGATGATCAATTAGGTTATTTTCGTCCTCCCTAGGCTTATTCTTGTCCAATTAGGGTTTTTAACCAATCTTGTGCATCCAATAGGTGTGCTTGTGTCATTGGATGATCAATTAGGTCATTTTCGTCCTCCCTAGGCATATTCTTGTCCAATTAGGGTTTTTAACCAATCTTGTGCATCCAATAAGTTTGTCTGTTTCATTGAATTAATATTTAGGTCATTTTCGTCCTCCCTAGGCATATTCTTGTCCAATTAGGGTTTTTAACAAATCTTGTGCATCCAATAGGTGTGTTTGTGTCATTGGATGATCAATTAGGTCATTTTCGTCCTCCGTAGGCTTATTCTTGTCCAATTAGGGTTTTTAACCAATCTTGTGCATCCAATAGGTGTGTTTGTGTCATTGGATGATCGATTTGGTCATTTTCGTCCTCCCTAGGCTTATTCTTGTCCAATTAGGGTTTTTAACC
>JBBPBR010001097.1:0-20620 GCA_037974775.1 Cicer pinnatifidum
TAAATGTTAATCCAATGACACAACTCAACTTATTGGATGCACAAGATTGGTTAAAAACCCTAATTGGACAAGAATTAGCCTAGGGAGGACGAAAATGACCTAATTGATCATCCAATGACACAAACACACCTATTGGATGCACAAGATTGGTTAAAAACCCTAATTGGACAAGAATATGCCTAGGGAGGACGAAAATGACCTAAATGTTAATCCAAAGACACAAATGAACTTATTGGATGCACATGATTGGTTAAAAACCCTAATTGGACAAGAATAACCCTAGGGAGGACGAAAATGACCTAAATGTTAATCCAATGACACAACTCAACTTATTGGATGCACAAGATTGGTTAAAAACCCTAATTGGACAAGAATAAGCCTATGGAGGACGAAAATGACCTAATTGATCATCCAATGACACAAACACACCTATTGGATGCACACGATTGGTTAAAAACCCTAATTGGACAAGAATAAGCCTAGGGAGGACGAAAATGACCTAAATATTAATTCAATGACACAAACAAACTTATTGGATGCACAAGATTGGTTAAAAACCCTAATTGGACAAGAATAAGCCTAGGGAGGACGAAAATGACGTAATTGATCATCCAATGACACAAACACACCTATTGGATGCACAAGATTGGTTAAAAACCCTAATTGGACGAGAATATGCCTAGGGAGGACGAAAATGACCTAATTGATCATCCAATGACACAAACACACCTATTGGATGCACAAGATTGGTTAAAAACCCTAATTGGACAAGAATAATCCTAGGGAGGACGACAATGACCTAATTGATCATCCAATGACATAAATGAACTTATTGGATGCACAAGATTTGTTAAAAACCCTAATTGGACAAGAATAAGCCTAGGGAGGACGAAAATGACCTAATTGATCATCCAATGACACAAACACACCTATTGGATGCACAAGATTGGTTAAAAACCCTAATTGGACAAGAATATGCCTAGGGAGGACGAAAATGACTTAAATATTAATTCAATGACACAAACAAAGTTATTGGATGCACAAGATTGGTTAAAAACCCTAATTCGACAAGAATAAGTCTAGGGAGGACGAAAATGACCTAATTGATCATCCAATGATACAAACACACCTATTGGATGCACAAGATTGGTTAAAAATCCTAATTGGACAAGAATAAGCCTAGGGAGGACGAAAATGACCTAATTGATCATCCAATGACACAAACACACCAATTGGTTGCACTGATTGGTTAAAAACCCTAATTGGACAAGAATAAGCCTAGGGAGGACGAAAATGACCTAATTGATCATCCAATGACACAAATGAACTTATTGGATGCATTAGATTTGTTAAAAACCCTAATTGGACAAGAATAAGCCTAGGGAGGATGAAAATGACCTAATTGATCATCCAATGACACAAACACACCTATTGGAAGCACAAGATTGGTTAAAAACCCTAGTTGGACAAGAATATGCCTAGGGAGGACGAAAATGACCTAATTGATCATCAAATGACACAAATGAACTTATTGGATGCACAAGATTGGTTAAAAACCCTAATTGGACAAGAATAAGCATATAAACGACGAAAATGACCTAATTGATCATCCAATGACACAAACACACCTATTGGATGCACAAGATTGGTTAAAAACCCTAATTGGACAAGAATATGCCTAGGGAGGACGAAAATGACCTAATTGATCATCCAATGACACAAACACACCTATTGGATGCACAAGATTGGTTAAAAACCCTAATTGGACAAGAATATGCCTAGGGAGGACGAAAATGACCTAAATATTAATTCAATGACAAAAACAAAGTTATTGGATGCACAAGATTGGTTAAAAACCCTAATTTGACAAGAATAAGTCTAGGGAGGACGAAAATGACCTAATTGATCATCCAATGACACAAACACACCTATTGGATGCACAAGATTGGTTAAAAACCCTAATTGGACAAGAATATGCCTAGGGAGGACGAAAATGACCTAATTGATCATCCAATGACACAAATGAACTTATTGGATGCACAAGATTTGTTAAAAACCCTAATTGGACAAGAATAAGCTTAGGGAGGACAAAAATGACCTAATTGATCATCCAATGACACAAACACACCTATTGGATGCACAAGATTGGTTAAAAACCCTAATTGGACAAGAATATGCCTAGGGAGGACGAAAATGACCTAAATATTAATTCAATGACACAAACAAAGTTATTGGATGCACAAGATTGGTTAAAAACCCTAATTTGACAAGAATAAGTCTAGGGAGGACGAAAATGACCTAATTGATCACCCAATGACACAAACACACCTATTGGATGCACAAGATTGGTTAAAAACCCTAATTGGACAAGAATAAGCCTAGGGAGGACGAAAATGACCTAATTGATCATCCAATGACACAAACACACCTATTGGATGCACAAGATTGGTTAAAAACCCTAATTGGACAAGAATAAGCCTACGGAGGACGAAAATGACCTAAATGTTAATCGAATGACACAACTCAACTTATTGGATGCACAAGATTGGTTAAAAACCCTAATTGGACAAGAATAAGCCTAGGGAGGACGAAAATGACCTAATTGATCATCCAATGACACAAACACACCTATTGGATGCACAAGATTGGTTAAAAACCCTAATTGGACAAGAATAAGCCTAGGGAGGACGAAAATGACCTAATTGATTATCCAATGACACAAACACGACTATTGGATGCACAAGATTGGTTAAAAACTCTAATTGGACAAGAATATGTCTAGGGAGGACGAAAATGACCTAATTTTAGTTCAATGACACAAACAAACTTATTGGATGCACAAGATTGGTTAAAAACCCTAATTGGACAAGAATAAGCCTAGGGAGGACGAAAATGACCTAATTGATCATCCAATGACACAAACACACCTATTGGATGCACAAGATTGGTTAAAAACCCTAATTGGACAAGAATAAGCCTAGGGAGGACGAAAATGACCTAATTGATCATCCAATGACACAAACACACCTATTGGATGCACAAGATTGGTTAAAAACCCTAATTGGACAAGAATATGCCTAGGGAGGACGAAAATGACGTAATTGATAATCGAATGACACAAATGAACTTATTGGATGCACAAGATTAGTTAAAAACCCTAATTGGACAAGAATAAGCCTAGGGAGGACGAAAATGACCTAATTGATCATCCAATGACACAAACACACCTATTGGATGCACAAGATTGGTTAAAAACCCTAATTGGACAAGAATATGCCTAGGGAGGACGAAAATGACCTAAATGTTAATCCAATGACACAAATGAACTTATTAGATGTACAAGATTGGTTAAAAACCCTAATTTGACAAGAATATCCCTAGGGAGGACGAAAATGACATAATGTTAATCCAATGACACAAATGAACTTATTGGATGCACAAGATTGGTTATAAACCCTAATTGGACAAGAATATGCCTGGGGAGGACGAAAATGACCTAAATGTTAATCCAATGACACAACTCAACTTATTGGATGCACAAGATTGGTTAAAAACCCTAATTGGACAAGAATAAGCCTAGGGAGGACGAAAATGACCTAATTGATCATCCAATGACACAAACACACCTATTGGATGCACAAGATTGGTTAAAAACCCTAATTGGACAAGAATATGCCTAGGGAGGACGAAAATGACCTAAATGTTAATCCAATGACACAAATGAACTTATTGGATGATCAAGATTGCTTAAAAACCCTAATTGGACAAGAATAAGCCTAGGGAGGACGAAAATGACCTAATTGATCATCCAATGACGTAAACACACCTATTGGATGCACAAGATTGGTTAAAAACCCTAACTGGACAAGAATATGCCTAGGGAGGACGAAAATGACCTAATTGATCATCCAATGACACAAACACACCTATTGGATGCACAAGATTGGTTAAAAACCCTAATTGGACAAGAATATGCCTAGGGAGGACGAAAATGACCTAAATGTTAATCCAATGACACAAATGAACTTATTGGATGCACAAGATTGGTTAAAAACCCTAATTGGACAAGAATATACCTTGGGAGGACGAAAATGACCTAAATATTAATTCAATGACACAAACAAACTTATTGGATGCACAAGATTGGTTAAAAACCCTAATTGGACAAGAATAAGCCTAGGGAGGACGAAAATGACCTAATTGATCATCCAATGACACAAACACACCTATTGGATGCACAAGATTGGTTAAAAACCCTAATTGGACAAGAATATGCCTAGGGAGGACGAATATGACCTAAATGTTAATCCAATAACACAAATGAACTTATTGGATGCACAAGATTGGTTAAAAACCCTAATTGGACAAGAATAAGCCTAGGGAGGACGAAAATAACCTATTTGATCATCCAATGACACAAACAAACCTATTGGATGCACAAGATTGGTTAAAAACCCTAGTAGGACAAGAAAATGCCTAGGGAGGACAAAAATGACCTAATTGATCATCCAATGACACTAATGAACTTATTGGATGCACAAGATTGGTTAAAAACCCTAATTGGACAAGAATAAGCCTAGGGAGGACGAAAATGACCTAATTGATCATCCAATGACACAAACACACCTATTGGAGGCACAAGATTAGTTAAAAACCTTAATTGGACAAGAATATGCCTAGGGAGGACGAAAATGACCTAAATATTAATTCAATGACACAAACAAACTTATTGGATGCACAAGATAGGTTAAAAACCCTAATTGGACAAGAATAAGCCTAGGGAGGACGAAAATGACCTAATTGATCATCCAATGACACAAACACACCTATTGGATGCACAAGATTGGTTAAAAACCCTAATTGGACAAGAATATGCCTAGGGAGGACGGATATGACCTAAATGTTAATCCAATGACACAAATGAACTTATTGGATGCACAAGATTGGTTAAAAACCCTAATTGGACAAGAATAAGCCTAGGGAGGATCAAAGCGACCTAATTGATCATCCAATGAGATAAACACACCTATTGGATGCACAAGATTGGTTAAAAACCCTAATTAGACAAGAATATGCCTAAGGATGACGAAAATGACCTAAATGTGAATCCAATGACACAAATGCACTTATTGGATGCACAAGATTGGTTAAAAACCCTAATTGGACAAGAATAAGCCTAGGGAGGACGAAAATGACCTAATTGATCATCCAATGACACAACTCAACTTATTGGATGCACAAGATTGGTTAAAAACCCTAATTGGACAAGAATAAGCCTAGGGAGGACGAAAATGACCTAATTGATCATCCAATGACACAAACACACCTATTGGATGCACAAGATTGGTTAAAAACCCTAGTTGGACAAGAACATGCCTAGGGAGGACGAAAATGACCTAATTGATCATCCAATGACACTAATGAACTTATTGGATGCTCAAGATTGGATAAAAACCCTAATTGGACAAAAATAACCCTAGGGAGGACGAAAATGACCTAACTGATCATCCAATGACACAAACACACCTATTGGATGCACAAGATTGGTTAAAAACCCTAACTGGACAAGAATATGCCTAGGGAGGACGAAAATGACCTAATTGATCATCCAATGACACAAACACACCTATTGGATGCACATGATTGGTTAAAAACCCTAATTGGACAAGAATATGCCTAGGGAGGACGAATATGACCTAAATGTTAATCCAATAACACAAATGAACTTATTGGATGCACAAGATTGGTTAAAAACCCTAATTGGACAAGAATAAGCCTAGGGAGGACGAAAATGACCTAAATGTTAATCCAATGACACAACTCAACTTATTGGATGCACAAGATTGGTTAAAAACCCTAATTGGACAAGAATAAGCCTAAGGAGGACGAAAATGACCTAATTGATCATCCAATGACACAAACACACCTATTGGATTCACAAGATTGGTTAAAAACCCTAATTGGACAAGAATAAGCCTAGGGAGGACGAAAATGACCTAATTGATCATCCAATGACACAAACACACCTATTGGATGCACAAGATTGGTTAAAAACCCTAATTGGACAAGAATATGCCTAGGGAGGACGAAAATGACCTAAATATTAATTCAATGACACAAACAAAGTTATTGGATGCACAAGATTGATTAAAAACCCTAATTTGACAAGAATAAGTCTAGGTAGGACGAAAATGACCTAATTGATCATCCAATGACACAAACACACCTATTGGATGCACAAGATTGGTTAAAAACCCTAATTGGACATGAATAAGCCTAGGGACGACGAAAACGACCTAATTGATCATCCATTGACACAAACACACCTATTGGATGAACAAGATTGGTTAAAAACCCTAATTGGACAAGAATAAGCCTAGGGAGGACGAAAATGACCTAATTGATCATCCAATGACACAAACACACCTATTGGATGCACAAGATTGGTTAAAAACCCTAATTGGACAAGAATATGCCTAGGGAGGACGAAAATGACCTAAATATTAATTCAATGACACAAACAAAGTTATTGGATGCACAAGATTGGTTAAAAACCCTAATTGGACAAGAATAAGCCTAGGGAGGACGAAAATGACCTAATTGATCATCCAATGACACAAACACATCTATTGGATGCACAAGATTGGTTAAAAACCCTAATTGGACAAGAATATGCCTAGGGAGGACGAAAATGACCTTAATGTTAGTCCAATGACACAAATGAACTTATTGGATGCACAAGATTGCTTAAAAACCCTAATTGGACAAGAATAACCCTATGGAGGACGAAAATGACCTAAATGTTAATCCAATGACACAACTCAACTTATTGGATGCACAAGATTGGTTAAAAACCCTAATTGGACAAGAATAAGCCTAGGGAGGACGAAAATGACCTAATTGATCATCCAATGACACAAACACACCTATTGGATGCACAAGATTGGTTAAAAACCCTAATTGGACAAGAATATGCCTAGGGAGGACGAAAATGACCTAATTGATCATCCAATGACACAAACACACCTATTGGATGCACAAGATTGGTTAAAAACCCTAATTGGACAAGAATAAGCCTAGGGAGGACAAAAATGACCAAAATGTTAATCAAATGACACAACTCAACTTATTGGATGCACAAGATTGGTTAAAAACCCTAATTGGACAAGAATAAGCATAGGGAGGACGAAAATGACCTAATTGATCATCCAATGACACAAACACACCTATTGGATGCACAAGATTGGTTAAAAACCCTAATTGGACAAGAATATGCCTAGGGAGGACGAAAATGACCTAATTGATCATCCAATGACACAAACACACCTATTGGATGCACAAGATTGATTAAAAACCCTAATTGGCCAAGAATATGCCTAGGGAGAACGAAAATGACCTAAATTGATCATCCAATGACACAAACACACCTATTGTTTGCACAAGATTGGTTAAAAACCCTAATTGGACAAGAATATGCCTAGGGAGAACGAAAATGACCTAAATGTTAATCCAATGACACAAATGAACTTATTGGATGCACAAGATTGGTTAAATACCCTAATTGGACAAGAATAAGCCTAGGGAGGACGAAAATGACCTAATTGATCATCCAATGACACAAACACACCTATTGGATGCACAAGATTGATTAAAAACCCTAATTGGACAAGAATAAGCCTAAGGAGGACGAAAATGACCTAATTGATAATCCAATGACACAAACACACCTATTGGATGCACAAGATTGGTTAAAAACCCTAGTTGGACAAGAATGTGCCTAGGGAGGACGAAAATGACCTAATTGATCATCCAATGACACAAACACACCTATTGGATGCACAAGATTGGTTAAAAACCCTAATTGGACAAGAATAAGCCTAGGGAGGACGAAAATGACCTAATTGATCATCCAATGACACAAACACACCTATTGGATGCACAAGATTGGTTAAAAACCCTCATTGGACAAGAATATGCCTAGGGAGGACGAAAATGACCTAAATGTTAATCCAATCACACAAATGAACTTATTGGATGCACAAGATTGGTTAATAACCCTAATTGGACAAGAATTAGCCTTGGGAGGATGAATATGACCTAATTGATCATCCAATGAGACAAACGCACCTATTGGATGCACAAGACTGGTTATAAACCCTAATTGGACAAGAATATGCCTAGGAAAGACGAAAATGACCTAATTGATCATCCAATGACACAAACACACGTATTGGAAGCACAAGATTGTTTAAAAACCCTAATTGGACAAGAATAAGCCTAGGGAGGATGAAAATGACCTAATTGATCATCCAATGACACAAACACACCTATTGGATGCACAAGATTGGTTAAAAACCCTAATTGGGCAAGTATAAGCCTAGGGAGGACGAAAATGACCTAACTGATCATCCAATGACACAAACACACCTATTAGATGCACAAGATTTGTTAAAAACCCTAATTGGACAAGAATAAGCCTAGGAAGGACGAAAATGACCTAATTGATCATCCAATGACACAAACACACCTATTGGATGCACAAGATTGGTTAAAAACCCTAATTGGACAAGAATATGCCTAGGAAGGACGAAAATGACCTAAATATTAATTCAATGAAAGAAACAAACTTATTGGATGCACAAGATTGGTTAAAAACCCTAATTGGACAAGAATAAGCCTAGGGAGGACGAAAATGACCTAATTGATCATGAAATGACACAAACACACCTATTGGATGCACAAGATTGGTTAAAAACCCTAATTGGACAAGAATATGCCTAGGGAGGACGAAAATGACCTAAATATTAATTCAATGACACAAACAAAGTTATTGGATGCACAAGATTGGTTAAAAACCCTAATTGGACAAGAATAAGCCTTGGGAGGACGTAAATGACCTAATTGATCATCCAATGACACAAACACACCTTTTGGATGCACAAGATCGGTTAAAAACCCTAATTGGACAAGAATAAGCCTAGGGAGGACGAAAATGACCTAATTGATCATCCAATGACACAAACACACCTATTGGATGCACAAGATTGGTTAAAAACCCTAATTGGACAAGAATATGCCTAGGGAGGACGAAAATGACCTAATTGATCATCCAATGACACAAACAAACTTATTGGATGCACAAGATTGGTTAAAAACCGTAATTGGACATGAATAAGCCTAGGGAGGACGAAAATGACCGAATTGATCATCCAATGACACAAACACACCTATTGGATGCACAAGATTGGTTAAAAACCCTAATTGGACAAGAATAAGCCTAGGGAGGACGAAAATGACCTAATTGATCATCCAATGACACAAACACACCTATTGGATGCACAAGATTGGTTAAAAACCCTAATTGGACAAGAATATGCCTAGTGAGGACGTAAATGACCTAATTGATCATCTAATGACACAAACACACCTATTGGATGCACAAGATTGGTTTAAAACCCTAATTGGACAAGAATATGCCTAGGGAGGACGAAAATGACCTAATTGATCATCCAATGACACAAACACACCTATTGGATGCACAAGATCGGTTAAAAACCCTAATGGGACAAGAATAAGCCTAGGGAGGACGAAAATGACCTAATTGATCATCCAATGACACAAACACACCTATTGGATGCACAAGATTGGTTAAAAACCCTAATTGGACAAGAATATGCCTAGGGAGGACGAAAATGACCTAATTGATCATCCAATGACACAAATGAACGTATTGGATGCACAAGATTAGTTAAAAAGCCTAATTGGACAAGAATATGCTTAGGGAGGACGAAAATAACCTAATTGATCATCCAATGACACAAACACACCTATTGGATGCACAAGATTGGTTAAAAACCCTAATTGGACAAGAATATGCCTAGGGAGGACGAAAATGACCTAATTGATCATCCAATGACACAAACACACCTATTGGATGCACAAGATTGGTTAAAAACCCTAATTGGACAAGAATATGCCTAGGGAGGACGAAAATGACCTAATTGATCATCCAATGACACAAACACACCTATTGGATGCACAAGATTGGTTAAAAACCCTAATTGGACCAAAAAATGCCTAGGGAGGACGAAAATGACCTAATTGATCATCCAATGACACAAATACACCTATTGGATGCACAAGATGGGTTAAAAACCCTAATTGGACAAGAATATGCCTAAGGAGGACGAAAATGACCTAAATGTTAATCCAATGACACAAATGAACTTATTAGATGTACAAGATTGGTTAAAAACCCTAATTGGACAAGAATAAGCCTAGGGAGGACGAAAATGACCTAATTGATCATCCAATGACACAAACACACCTATTGGATGCACAAGATTGGTTAAAAACCCTAATTGGACAAGAATATGCCTAGGGAGGACGAAAATGACCTAATTGATCATCCAATGACACAAACACACCTATTGGATGCACAAGATTGGTTAAAAACCCTAATTGGACAAGAATATGCCTAGGGAGGACGAATATGACCTAAATGTTAATCCAATAACACAAATGAACTTATTGGATGCAAAAGATTGGTTAAAAACCCTAATTGGACAACAATAAGCCTAGGGAGAACGAAAATGACCTAAATCTTAATCCAATGACACAACTCAACTTATTGGATGCACAAGATTGGTTAAAAACCCTAATTGGACAAGAATAAGCCTAGGGAGGACGAAAATGACCTAATTGATCATCCAATGACACAAACACACCTATTGGATGCACAAGATTGGTTAAAAACCCTAATTGAACAAGAATAAGCCTAGGGAGGACAAAAATGACCTAATTGATCATCTAAGGACACAAACACACCTATTGGATGCACAAGATTGGTTAAAAACCCTAATTGGACAAGAATAAGCCTAGGGAGGACGAAAATGACCTAATTGATCATCCAATGACACAAACACACCTATTGGATGCACAAGATTGGTTAAAAACCCTAATTGGACAAGAATATGCCTAGGGAGAACGAAAATGACCTAAATGTTAATCCAATGATACAAACACACCTATTGGATGCACAAGATTGGTTAAAAACCCTAGTTGGACAAGAACATGCCTAGGGAGGACGAAAATGACCTAATTGATCATCCAATGACACTAATGAACTTATTGGATGCACAAGATTGGTTAAAAACCCTAATTGGACAAGAATAACCCTAGGGAGGACGAAAATGACCTAACTGATCATCCAATGACACAAACACACCTATTGGATGCACAAGATTGGTTAAAAACCCTAACTGGACAAGAATATGCCTAGGGAGGACGAAAATGACCTAATTGATCATCCAATGACACAAACACACCTATTGGATGCACATGATTGGTTAAAAACTCTAATTGGACAAGAATATGCCTAGGGAGGACGACTATGACCTAAATGTTAATCCAATGACACAAATGAACTTATTGGATGCACAAGATTGGTTAAAAACCCTAATTGGACAAGAATAAGCCTAGGGAGGACGAAAATGACCTAATTGATCATCCAATGACACAAACACACCTATTGGATGCACAAGATGGGTTAAAAACCCTAACAGGACAAGAATATGCCTAGGGAGGACGAAAATGACCTAAATAATAATTCAATGACACAAACAAAGTTATTGGATGCACAAGATTGGATAAAAACCCTAATTGGACAAGAATAAGCCTAGGGAGGACGAAAATGACCTAATTGATCATCCAATGACACAAACACACCTATTGGATGCACAAGATTGGTTAAAAACCCTAATTGGACAAGAATATGCCTAGGGAGGACGAAAATGACCTAATTGATCATCCAATGACACAAACACACCTATTGGACGCACAAGATTGGTTAAAAACCATAATTGGACAAGAATAAGCTAGGGAGGACGAAAATGACCTAATTGATCATCCAATGACACAAATGAACTTATTGGATGCACAAGATTAGTTAAAAACCCTAATTGGACAAGAATAAGCCTAGAGAGGACGAAAATAACCTAATTGATCATCCAATGACACAAACACACCTATTGGATGCACAAGATTGGTCTAAAACTCTAATTGGACAAGAATATGCCTAGCGAGGACGAAAATGACCTAAATGTTAATCCAATGACACAAATGAACTTATTGGATGCACAAGATTGGTTAAAAACCCTAATTGGACAAGAATAAGCCTAGGCATGACGAAAATGACCTAAATGTTAATCCAATGACACAACTCAACTTATTGGATGCACAAGATTGGTTAAAAACCCTAATTGGGCAAGAATAGGCCTAGGGAGGACGAAGATGACCTAATTGATCATCCAATGACACAAACACACCTATTGGATACACAAGATTGGTTAAAAACCCTAATTAAACAAGAATAAGCCTAGGGAGGACGAAAATGACCTAATTGATCATCCAATGAGACAAACACACCTATTGGATGCACAAGATTGGTTAAAAACCCTAATTGGACAAGAATATGCCTAGGGAGGACGAAAATGACCTAATTGATCATCCAATGACAAAAATGAACTTATTGGATGCACAAGATTAGTTAAAATCCCTAATTGGACAAGAATAAGCCTAGGGAGGACGAAAATAACCTAATTGATCATCTAATGACACAAACACACCTATTGGATGCACAAGATTGGTTAAAAACCCTAATTGGACAAGAATAAGCGTAGGGAGGACGAAAATGACCTAATTAATCATCCATTGCCACAAACACACCTATTGGAGGCACAAGATTGGTTAAAAACCCTAATTGGACAAGAATATGCCTAGGGAGGACGAAAATGACCTAATTGATCATCCAATGACATAAACACACCTATTGGATGCACAAAATTGGTTAAAAACCCTAATTGGACAAGTATATGCCTAGGGAGGACGAAAATGACCTAATTGATCATCCAATGACACAAACACACCTATTGGATGCACAAGATTGGTTAAAAACCCTAATTGGACAAGAATATGCCTAGGGAGGACGAAAATGACCTAATTGATCATCCAATGACACAAACACACCTATTGGATGCACAAGATTGGTTAAAAACCCTAATTGGCCAAGAATATGCCTTGGGAGGATGAAAATGACCTAAATGTTAATCCAATGACACAGATGAACTTATTGGATGCACAAGATTGGTTAAAAACCCTAATTGGACAAGAATAAGCCTAGGGAGGACGAAAATGACCTAATTGATCATCCAATGACACAAACACACCTATTGGATGCACAAAATTGGTTAAAAACCCTAGTTGGCCAAGAATATGCCTAGGGAGGACAAAAATTACCTAATTGATCATCCACCGACACAAATGAACTTATTGGATGCACAAGATTGGTTAAAAACCCTAATTGGACAAGAATAAGCCTATGGAAAACGAAAATGACCTAAATGTTAATCCAATGACACAACTCAACTTATTGGACGCACAAGATTGGTTAAAAACCCTAATTGGACAAGAACAAGCCTAGGGAGGACGAAAATGACCTAATTGATCATCCAATGACACAAACACACCTATTGGATGCACAAGATTGGTTAAAAACCCTAGTTGGACAAGAACATGCCTAGGGAGGACGAAAATGACCTAATTGATCATCCAATGACACTAATGAACTTATTGAATGCACAAGATTGGTTAAAAACCCTAATTGGACCAGAAAAAGCCTAGGGAGGACGAAAATGACCTAAATGTTAATCCAATGACACAATTCAACTTATTGGATGCACAAGATTGGTTAAAAACCCTAATTGGACAACAATAAGCCTAGGGAGCACGAAAATGACCTAATTGATCATCCAATGACACAAACACACCTATTGGATGCACAAGATTGGTTAAAAACCCTAATTGGACAAGAATATGCCTAGGGAGGACGAAAATGACCTAAATATTAATTCAATGACACAAACAAAGTTATTGGATGCACAAGATTGGTTAAAAACCCTAATTAGACAAGAATAAGCCTAGGGAGGACGAAAACGACCTAATTGATCATCCAATGACACAAACACACCTATTGGATGCACAAGATTGGTTAAAAACCCTAATTGGACAAGAATATGCCTAGGGAGGACGAAAATGACCTAATTGATCTTCCAATGACACAAACACACCTATTGGATGCACAAGATTGGTTAAAAACCCTAATTGGACAAGAATAAGCCTAGGCAGGACGAAAATGACCTAATTGATCATCCAATGACACAAACACACCTATTGGATGCACAAGATTCGTTAAAAACCCTAATTGGACAAGAATATGCCTAGGGAGGACGTAAATGACCTAATTGATCATCCAATGACACAAATACACCTATTGGATGCACAAGATTGGTTAAAAACCCAAATTGGACAAGAATATGCCTAGGGAGGACTAAAATGACCTAAATATTAATTCAATGAAACAAACAAACTTATTGGATGCACAAGATTGGTTAAAAACCCTAATTGGACAAGAATATGCCTAGGGAGGACGAAAATGACCTAATTGATCATCCAATGACACAAACACACCTATTGGATGCACAAGATTGGTTAAAAACCCTAATTGGACAAAAATAAGCCTAGGGAGGACGAAAATGACCTAATTGATCATCCAAAGACACAAACACATCTATTGGATGCACAAGATTGGTTAAAAACCCTAGTTGGACAAGAATATACATAGGGAAGACGAAAATGACCTAATTGATCATCCAATGACACAAATGAACTTATTGGATGCACAAGATTGGTTAAAAACCCTAATTGGACAAGAATAAGCCTAGGGAGGACGAAAATGACCTAATTGATCATCCAATGACACAAACACACCTATTGGATGCACAAGATTGGTTAAAAACCCTAATTGGACAAGAATATGCCTAGGGAGGACGAAAATGACCTAATTGATCATCGAATGACACAAACACACCTATTGGATGCAAAAGTTTGGTTAAAAACCCTAATTGGACAAGAATATGCCTAGGGAGGACGAATATGACCTAAATGTTAATCCAATAACACAAATGAACTTATTGGATGCACAAGATTGGTTCAAAACACTAATTCGAGAAGAATAAGCCTAGGGAGAACGAAAATGACCTAATTGATCATCCAATGACACAAACACACCTATTGGAAGCACAAGATTGGTTAAGAACCCTAATTGGACAAGAATAAGCCTAGGGAGGACGAAAATGACCTAATTGATTATCCAATGACACAAATGAACTTATTGGATGCACAAGATTGGTTAAAAACCCTAATTGGACAAGAATAAGCCTAGGGAGGACAAAAATGACCTAATTGATCATCCAATGACACAAACACACCTATTGGATGCACAAGATTGGTTAAAAACCCTAATTGGACAAGAATAAGTCTAGGGAGGACGAAAATGACCTAATTGATCATCCATTGCCACAAACACACCTATTGGATGCACAAGATTGATTAAAAACCCTAATTGGACAAGAATAAGCCTAGGGAGGACGAAAATGACCTAATTGATCATCCAATGACACAAACACACCTATTGGATGCACAAGATTGGTTAAAAACCCTAATTGGACAAGAATATGCCTAGGGAGGACGAAAAAGACCTAATTGATCATCCAATGACACAAACACACCTATTGGATGCACAAGATTGGTTAAAAACCCTAATTGGACAAGAATAAGCCTATGGAGGACGAAAATGACCTAATTGATCATCCAATGACACAAACACACCTACTGGATGCACAAGATTGGTTAAAAACCCTAATTGGACAAGAATAAGCCTATGGAGGACGAAAATGACCTAATTGATCATCCAATGACACAAACACACCTATTGGATGCACAAGATTGGTTAAAAACCCTAATTGGACAAGAATATGCCTAGGGAGGTCGAAAATGACCTAAATGTTAATTCAATGACACAAATGAACTTATTGGATGCACAAGATTGGTTAAAAACCCTAATTGGACAAGAATAAGCCTAGGGAGGACGAAAATGACCTAATTGATCATCCAATGACACAAACACACCTATTGGATGCACAAGATTGGTTAAAAACCCTAATTGGACAAGAATATGCCTAGGGAGGACGAAAATGACCTAATTGATCATCCAATGACACAAACACACCTATTGGATGCACAAGATTGGTTAAAAACCCTAATTGGACAAGAATATGCCTAGGGATGACGAATATGACCTAAATGTTAATCCAATAACACAAATGAATTTATTGGATGCACAAGATTGGTTAAAAACCCTAATTGGACAAGAATATGCTTAGGGAGGACGACAATGACCGAAATGTTAATCCAATGACACAAATGAAAATATTGGATCCACAAGATTGCTTAAAAACCCTAATTGGACAAGAATAAGCCTAGGGAGGACGAAAATGACCTAATTGATCATCCAATGACACAAACACACCTATTGGATGCACAAGATTGGTTAAAAACCCTAATTGGACAAGAATATGCCTAGGGAGGACGAAAATGACCTAATTGATCATCCAATGACACAAACACACCTATTGGATGCACAAGATTGGTTAAAAACCCTAATTGGACAAGAATATGCCTAGGGAGGACGAAAATGACCTAATTGATCATCCAATGACACAAACACACCTTTGGCAGCACAAGATTGGTTAAAAACCTAATTGGACAAGAATATGCCTAGGGAGGACGAAAATGACCTAATTGATCATCCAATGACACAAACACACCTATTAGATGCACAAAATTGGTTAAAAACCCTAATTGGACAAGAATATGCCTAGGCAGGACGAAAATGACCTAATTGATCATCCAGACACAAACACACCTATTGGATGCAGAAGATCGGTTAAAAACCCTAATTGGACAAGAATAAGCCTAGGGAGGACGAAAATGACCTAATTGATCATCCAATGACACAAACACACCTATTGGATGCACAAGATTGGTTAAAAACCCTAATTGGACAAGAATATGCCTAGGGAGGACGAAAATGACCTAATTGATCATCCAATGACACAAATGAACTTATTGGATGCACAAGATTAGTTAAAAACCCTAATTGGACAAGAATAAGCCTAGGGAGGACGAAAATAACCTAATTGATCATCCAAAGACACAAACACACCTATTGGATGCACAAGATTGGTCTAATACTCTAATTGGACAAGAATATGCCTAGAGAGGACGAAAATGACCTAAATGTTAATCCAATGACACAAATGAACTTATTGGATGCACAAGATTGGTTAAAAACCCTAATTGGACAAGAATAAGCCTAGGGAGGACGAAAATGACTTAAATGTTAATCCAATGACACAACTCAAATTATTGGATGCACAAGATTGGTTAAAAACCCTAATTGGACAAGAATATGCCTAGGGAGGACGAAAATGACCTAATTGATCATCCAATGACACAAACACACCTATTGGATGCACAAGATTGGTTAAAAACCCTAATTGGACAAGAATATGCCTAGGGAGGACGAAAATGACCTAATTGATCATCCAATGACACAAACACACCTATTGGATGCACAAGATTGGTTAAAAACCCTAATTGGACAAGAATATGCCTAGGGAGGATGAAAATGACCTAAATATTAATTCAATGACACAAACAAAGTTATTGGATGCACAAGATTGGTTAAAAACCCTAATTGAACAAGAATAAGCATAAAGAGGACGAAAAGACCTAATTGATCATCCAATGACACAAACACACCTATTGGATGCACAAGATTGGTTAAAAACCCTAATTGGATAAGAATATGCCTAGGGAGGACGAAAATGACCTAAATGATCATCCAATGACATAAACACACCTATTGGATGCACAAGATTGGTTAAAAACCCTAATTGGACAAGAATATGCCTAGGGAGGACGAAAATGACCTAATTGATCATCCAATGACACAAACACACCTATTGGATGCACAAGATTGGTTAAAAACCCTAATTGGACAAGAATAAGACTAGGAAGGACGAATATGACCTAATTGATCATCCATTGACAAAAACACACCTATTGGATGCACAAGATTGGTTAAAAACCCTAATTGGACAAGAATATGCCTAGGGAGGACGAAAATGACCTAATTGATCATCCAATGACACAAACACACCTATTGGATGCACAAGATTGGTTAAAAACCCTAATTGGACAAGAATATGCCTAGGGAGGACGAAAGTCACCTAAATATTAATTCAATGACACAAACAAACTTATTGGATGCACAAGATTGGTTAAAAACCCTAGTTGGACAAGAATAAGCATAGGGAGGACGAAAATGACCTAATTGATCATCCAATGACACAACCACACCTATAGGATGCACAAGATTGGTTAAAAACCCTAATTGGACAAGAATAAGCCTAGGGAGGACGAAAATGACCTAATTGATCATCCAATGACACAAACACACCTATTGGATGCACAAGATTGGTTAAAAACCCTAATTGGACAAGAATATGCCTAGGGAGGACGAAAATGACCTAATTGATCATCCAATGACACAAACACACCTATTGGATGCACAAGATTGGTTAAAAACCCTAATTGGACAAGAATATGCCTAGGGAGGACAAAAATGACCTAAATATTAATTCAATGACACAAATAAACTTATCGGATGCACAAGATTGGTTAAAAACCCTAATTGGACAAGAATAAGCCTAGGGAGGACGAAAATGACCTAATTGATCATCCAATGACACAAACACACCTATTGGATGCACAAGATTGGTTAAAAACCCTAATTGGACAAGAATATGCCTAGGGAGGACGAAAATGACCTAAATATTAATTCAATGACACAAACAAAGTTATTGGATGCACAAGATTGATTAAAAACCCTAATTTGACAAGAATAAGTCTAGGTAGGACGAAAATGACCTAATTGATCATCCAATGACACAAACACACCTATTGGATGCACAAGATTGGTTAAAAACCCTAATTGGACATGAATAAGCCTAGGGACGACGAAAACGACCTAATTGATCATCCATTGACACAAACACACCTATTGGATGAACAAGATTGGTTAAAAACCCTAATTGGACAAGAATAAGCCTAGGGAGGACGAAAATGACCTAATTGATCATCCAATGACACAAACACACCTATTGGATGCACAAGATTGGTTAAAAACCCTAATTGGACAAGAATATGCCTAGGGAGGACGAAAATGACCTAAATATTAATTCAATGACACAAACAAAGTTATTGGATGCACAAGATTGGTTAAAAACCCTAATTGGACAAGAATAAGCTTAGGGAGGACGAAAATGACCTAATTGATCATCCAATGACACAAACACACCTATTGGATGCACAAGATTGGTTAAAAACCCTAATTGGACAAGAATATGCCTAGGGAGGACGAAAATGACCTTAATGTTAGTCCAATGACACAAATGAACTTATTGGATGCACAAGATTGGTTAAAAACCCTAATTGGACAAGAATAACCCTATGGAGGACGAAAATGACCTAAATGTTAATCCAATGACACAACTCAACTTATTGGATGCACAAGATTGGTTAAAAACCCTAATTGGACAAGAATAAGCCTAGGGAGGACGAAAATGACCTAATTGATCATCCAATGACACAAACACACCTATTGGATGCACAAGATTGGTTAAAAACCCTAATTGGACAAGAATATGCCTAGGGAGGACGAAAATGACCTAATTGATCATCTAATCACACAAACACACATATTGGATGCACAAGATTGGTTAAAAATCCTACTTGGACAAGAATAAGCCTAGGGAGGACGAAAATGACCTAATTGATCATCCAATGACACAAACACACCTATTGGTTGCACAAGATTGGTTAAAAACCCTAATTTGACAAGAATAAGCCTAGGGAGAACGAAAATGACCTAAATGTTAATCCAATAACACAACTCAACTTATTGGATGCACAAGATTGGTTAAAAACCCTAATTGGACAAGAATAAGCCTAGGGAGGACGAAAATGACCTAAATGTTAATCCAATGACACAACTCAATTTATTGGATGCACAAGATTGGTTAAAAACCCTAATTGGGCAAGAATAGGCCTAGGGAGGACGAAGATGACCTAATTGATCATCCAATGACACAAACACACCTATTGGATGCACAAGATTGGTTAAAAACCCTAATTAAACGAGAATAAGCCTAGGGAGGACGAAATTGACCTAATTGATCATCCAATGAGACAAACACACCTATTGGATGCACAAGATTGGTTAAAAACCCTAATTGGACAAGAATATGCCTAGGGAGGACGAAAATGACCTAATTGATCATCCAATGACACAAATGAACTTATTGGATGCTCAAGATTAGTTAAAAACCCTAATTGGACAAGAATAAGCCTAGGAAGGACGAAAATAACCTAATTGATCATCTAATGACACAAACACACCTATTGGATGCACAAGATTGGTTAAAAACCCTAATTGGACAAGAATAAGCCTAGGGAGGACGAAAATGACCTAATTGATCATCCATTGCCACAAACACACCTATTGGATGCACAAGATTGGTTAAAAACCCTAATTGGACAAGAATATGCCTAGGAAGGACGAAAATGACCTAATTGATCATCCAATGACACAAACACA